>JAVSBS010029256.1:0-27864 GCA_033124195.1 Coracias cyanogaster | reverse complement strand
ATCCTCTTCCACTGCTTAACAACCCTTTTAGTGAAGAAATTTTTCCTAATATCCAACCTAAACCTCCACTGGCACAACTTGATGGCCATTTTCATCACTTGTTACTTGGGATCTGGGTTCCTGAAATCTAGTACCTACTTACCTAGTGTCTAATAATCTTTCATCTAAATAAATCCAGGTAGCTATTTCTGCATTGGCTAAAAGACATATGAACTCAGGCTCTTTTGACTTTTCTTGTCTTGGACAAAACATGCACATCCACACGTGCAGGTACTTCTGCATGCACGTACCTGTGTGTGTATGTATGCATACATAAATGCACGTACCTACAGATGTACGTATGTGTGAGTACATGAGGACACGCACACTGTGTGCGTGTCACCCCCTCCCTTCGGAGACACAGACCAATGCAAACCCCTCCCGCAGCCGTGCCAAGGAGCTGTAGGCTCTCCTGAGCTCCTTTCTGAATATGCTTCGCTGTTTAATTCTGAACTTAAGCCGATCACATGCACAGACCTTTCTAATGCCCTCTGCCTAAAAGTATTTTCCCAGATTACGTTCCCAATATATTCAAACTGTTTAGTTCTGGAATCAAAAGGCTCTCTTGTTCTGCAGCTATGAGTGCTGAGATTTAATGAGATACTCGTCATAATTCCCATTTTCCTTAAAGTTTTCTCAGGTGGGTTTAGATTGATTAATTAATTAAAACATATTTATGGGAGATTTTTCTCATTGCTGTGATACATTTACAATCCGCCTTCCCTGTTAAGTCTTATTATTAATATGTGGTTTTGCCATTTAAAGTAAAATATAATAAAGCAATAAGCACAATTTCCAAACTATCAACCCAATGTTAGTTACAGTTAGAATCCAATATAAAATTAAAGAGTCAGAGAAAAAACGTATTAAAACTAGCAATAAAACAAAACCTGATCATTCTCTGTGTCACCTGCATAATAAACACAAGAGTCTCAATTCCTAATTAAGTTTAATAAAAGCTTAATGAATTTTTAAGCAGATTTAATAACACAGAAAGAAAAAAATACTCACCAAGGGGGAGTCCTGGGCTCACTTGACCAATGTAGAAATACAGAATAAGTGCCGCACCTAGGCTGATAAGGGTGTAGATCCACTGAATGACAAACATTATAATGAGGGACACGATTGCCTGTTGGGAAGACATAATTTGGGGTTACCCCCGAGCCTGTAAGGTAATACAACAATGACAATCTGACAGTCCTGTTCCTGCAAAGCCCACCAGCTCCACCGCCCTTCTGCTCCGGCCCCATGGGAGAGCTGGCAGCGCGGTGCCCAGGGAGGACTGCTCACCTTCAGACACACTCTGACATCAGGTCAGTAGTTTGTTCCTCAACCTGGCAAGATGAACATGCATTGCAACTCTAATGGAAACCCTTCAATAACTGAGGCAGTGCTGGGGCTCTCAAGTTGTTGAGAACATCAGTAAATGCTCTTTTCTTTTTTTTTTTTCTAGAAATGCTGCATCTTGGTTTTAAATGGAAACCCAGTACTTTGATGGCACCACTGCACTTCTGTCCTTCTCAGGGACTTCTCTGTCCTTCTCTGAGTGTTGTGTAAGAGACATGCGCAGTCAGGACCCAGGATGTAGCCACTCCGAATTATCCTGATGAGTGTTTTCTTTTAGGTGCCTCCATCCTAATGATGTCCTGGGACAGGGACACAACAGAGGCCCTCCTTGCACAAGACCTTCTGCACAGCTCAGGTCCTGCCCATGGGAGGAATCATGCCAGCTGCACCTGTGTGAGTGGTTGGATGTTCTTGGGCATTGGTGTCTGAGGGTGGTGGTGCAGCAGGACCCCTGGGGAACCACATCATCTCCTGCCTGCAGAACACTCCATGGTGTGTGGCTTTTGGCCACATATGGAGCATTTCCACCCAGTGTCATCTGAAGAGATTTGGGTATGGCATGGCTGAGGTTTCTTGGTAATGAGGTTAGTGTGTTATAGGGAGCCTCATTTGGTCTCACTGTTAAAAGGAGGGACAACAGAGGTTTACAGGGTCATCTTCAGCAGCATGGAGGTAGCTTTCCGTGAGCTATCCTGAGTTGTAGAAACAGCGTGGACCTCAGGTCTCTGCTTGGGCTACTCCAAGAGGAGTATCCAGAGTCTCAAAGGCCATATGAATGGGGGCAGGAGTAGCATCTTCATGGGTGAGGTCAGGAGCAGCAAGAAGCAGCAGGCAATGAAAGAGCTAACTGAGCCCAGGCTAACACAACTGGTGAAGCTCAAAGAGAGAGGGCAGAAGTGAAAGGGGCCAGGATAAGTAAATGCATCTGATTTTTACTTCTGTAATTTTATTTTGCATTGTTGATCCCTTCTCAGCTCTGCCGCAACCTCCTCTCAAGTCTGATTATTGACAGGAAGCCAAATCTGTTTTAATGAATGTGTCAGTCATCTTTTTAAGCAGAATTTGCCGGCAAAGGCAGGGAGCTGACCGCTCCGCGATGACACACTCTTGGGAGCCACATTAGTTACTGAGCCTAGAGACAGCATTAGCGCACAACCTCCTAAAGATGTCATCGCTAGAGAGGAGCCTTCACATCCATCCCACCCTGGTGCTGCAGTCCCATGGGACCTCCCTGCCAGGAGCCGGCTGCTGGCACCAGCAGCAAATTTGAAAAGTAGGTGTCAAACTCCATCTAAGGATTAAACTAAAAGGGTTTGGTGTGACGTTCAAGTGGGTTTGTTACATTTTACACACAGCTATGAAACCCCCATCCATGCAGTAAAGCCATATGGTTCATTCATTATGCATAGCTGACCCTTTCCCTGTCATCTGCCCAATAATCCATCTTCACAATATGAATTTAAATGTCTTGAACTCCTCAGTGGCTTGGGACAGAAGATATTTAAAAGTTATTTATTCTTTAAAGTAACGTGCTAGAGGAATGCTCCAGTTTCCTCCCTCAAAAGATGGAATTTCACATCTGGGCTGTTGGAATTAGGAGGTCAACACTAATGAAACGCCACCTTGAGCTTTCAGAAACTGTCTCATAAATAAAAGCAACACAGCTTTGAAGCTGATGTCTCACTCCATTCCATGGCAAGAAAAAGCAGGATGGCACACAGTGAAAAGAGGGACACTGATTTTTTTCCCAGCCAGCCACACTACCCTGAAGTCCTAAGATGACAGGCTTTGAACTTGTATCTTTTTGGGTTGGGATTTTTTTTTCTGCTGTTGTTGTTGTTTTAATTAATATGTCATCCAGTTTTCTCTGAATTTGAACTGCTGGATGCATTGTACCTTAAGTACTTAATTCAGGTGTGACCTGGAATGCTAGAATCAAAAGCCATTTTAAAGTACTGGAGTGCATTTACATTGCAGTAAGAGATGAATTACCTTCTCTTTTCTACAGTCACAAACTAGTGCTCAAAATAAAAGAAAATTACTTACACCAGCAAAGGAAACCCAGTGATTGCAGAATTTTAAATAGAAGGATTCTGGTATTTGCTGAATTCCCAGCTCTGGATTTTGTTGCTTTACAGATGATTCTACAGAGAAAAAAAAAAAAAAATGAAGAGACATTAGAAAGAAGCTATACTGTTTTTTTCCTCCTACTTTGTACTACCAGATTCCATGAAACCAAAGCAGAAATTCTAGCTGACAGAAATATGACAGAGTTAAACCAAAACCTCTAAAAGGAAAACAGAAAAGAAGGGCAAGAAAAAGATTAGTTGCTAGTTCTGGTACTGAGTCCATCTGAAGGCTGCATCTACCTATCTCTACCTCAGTTTCCCTATTTGTGAAAAATGACAAATACTGCTTTTCTCCCTCAGAGGAGTTTATGAAGCTCAATTGATTAATGCTGATAAAACTCTACAGCACTGAGATGACAAACTCCAGGCAAGCACATGGTATCAAATACCCATACCACCAACAAAACAAGTTCAGGCTCTTAGCTGTGGATACTAAACTCAAGGCTCCACCTGTGGCATGGGGACCACTGCATTCTGATAGCCTAAGTTTTAGACTTGCACAGCTCCACTCCTCCTACCCCACACCAGGATGATATAAACCTCAAGATACATTCAAAGCCTTTTAAACATACAGCGTTAAGCATGCATGTGTAGAATAATGAGTATATCACGAACAACCCTACAATAAATATAGGCCTGCCAGCTTTCCTGTCATTCATCTTCCATGGGAAATTGCATTGGAACCTCTCCTGTGGTGCCCTGCAATGAACATTACCCTCACCTGGAATAAATGGTATCGCTACAAGTCACCAAATGACAGCCCCATATGAAGCTCATTTCACGCCTGCCTTGAGGAAAGCACCAGGAAGACCAACGTTTTAAACCATTCACCTGTGAACATGGAGATGTCCACCTCCTACAGCCCTTACCTTCTCCCGTCTGGCTGGGGAGTGCCAGCACCTCTCTGCAGAGCTGCTTCCTCTGCTCCAGCAGCCTGGGTACCTGCTGGGCATCCGTAGTGGGTGATGAGCACGGAACTGTGTCATGCTGAGAGCCCTGCTCAGTCAGGTCCTGCCGGCTCTCATTGTGGGGCTCTGTGGTCTCATCCCAGCCGTACTGAGCTGGGGGAACATCGTGATGGAGATTGAGGAGAAAGCTGTCTTGTAACATCTGCTTGGCTGGCATCTTTGCCTTCTTCTGCTTGACTTTTTGGGTTAAAGTCTCAGCTCCTCCTTTTTCGCAAGTACCTGGCTCAGTATGAAATGGTTTAAAAAGCTGGTCCATGTCTTTCGTGAATTCCAGCAAGGTGCCGTTTGATCTGCTTTGAATGACTCCATCTGCTGCATGGCTGGAGGGCTTGTTGAAAATTAAAGGCTGGGAAGGGTGAACAGGTCTAGCACTTCCCATCTGAGTCTCACCATGTTTCTGCTGAACATTGTAGCTCAAGGAGACTGAGAAATAGGAATAGTCTACAGCAATATATGTCAACATGAAGTTGATGGTGACTATAGGAGCAAGAACGTTCACTTGCCCAATGAAGATAAAAGCCATGGTGATGAGACTTGTTAAGCAAATCGCAGCCACTGGAGTCTTGTTGGGTCCTTTCTAGTTCATAAATAAAACAAACTTGCATTTAGATTAATAGCCATTAGACTTGCCATGAGGATTCCCCACTTGCTCAGCTGCCGGGGGTGGTTATCTGGGCATTCTGCAGTACCCCCTTAGTCATGAAATACATGTGTGCATGTGCAAGCAGAGGCTCACTGGCTTAATAAATTAAAGAATAGGCTGGAAGCTAAAAGCTGCTGAGCTCCTACCTCACCTCTAAGCCTTACTCAAGCTTTGTCTTTAGAAAATTCATTCACTCTCGCTCTGTATCTCCATGGTAAAACAATGTCATTAAAGGAGCAAGAAACCTTCAGAGAGATTTGTGGGGCTTATGGGAAGTCTGGCAATAAAACATGCTAATTAGAGTTAACTGTTTGTCGCTAGCTCTCTACAGAACTCTGCATCACTGCTTACCCAACAGTCTACTGCACGCTGCTGTTGGAAAGGCTTTGATGCGTGGAGCAGTGCCACCTTCACATCTACAGCTTCTGGCTCTGCCCTGCCAAGAGGCTGAGCTAAATCCATGGCCTGCTGAGCCTCTGCACTTGGGGTTTCCCTCCTTCCATCCACCCAAGCTACATCTGCCCAGCAGCAAGAGGAAAGCAGCAGAGAGGTTAGGCAGCCAAGGATGCTGGAGGGCAGGAGTCAGCCCCCAGCAATGCCAGGCTTTCATCAGGAAGGCAGGCAGCCAGGAGAAACACCGCCTGCTCTTCTCCTTTGGGGTGGGGTGAAGCCAGGGAGAGGAGGAGAAAAACAGACACAAAGCAAAGGGCACTGGGGTGGAAAGACTTGAGCCATCAGCTCATGATGTCTAACGTCTAATGTGTCGTTCCTTGGACCAGGCACTGTTTTGGTACCCAAAAATCCTGTGCAGGCTGCGTAAAGACCTTGCTGGAAAATATTTTATAAGGTATCTTACAATTATTTTTTTCTCCCTAACTGCATGCTCTTCTTTAATAAACACACAGCTCAAATGGAAACTATTTCTATTTCCTCCACTTTTATTTATTAATAGAAAAGGAGACCACTCCTGGACTTTATGCCTTTTCACAATGGAAAAGAAATACGTCTCAGGGACAAAGGAACACAGTTCTCAGAAAGCATCTTCAGTATCAGAACGACATACTGAGATGAGGAACAGATGGGATGATCTCAGGATGACTCTGGCTTGGGTTTAACTCTACAGAAAACACTTGTGTCCTTCCTATCAGCTGGGGTTACAGTGACAACACCAATTTCTTCAACCAGAGAAAAGAATAACGGGTGTGGAACAGACTGGTAAGGGCAAACTAAATTTATTAACTCTCCATAAACCAAATCTAGTCAATTTTGAAGGTGGCAGAGAGAAGAAAGGGTGAAAAGTGATCTGCCTTTGAGCCCTCTTTTTGAGCCCTTCCCATCATGGCACTCTGCCTGGATAGAGCTTGGAGCAGAAAATTTGACAGAAAGACAGAAAACAATCAGAGAAGAAGGAATCAACTTTACAGTCAACTTTGCTAAATCACTGACAATTTCACAAGGGTTGCCAAGTGCAGAAGAGCCTGTTCTGGGATCATCTGACAACTGCCTTCAGGAGCTGGAAGCTTTTGCTGTCGTTCTTATTCCTGCTTCCCCTATAATTACTATTATTTATTATTACTATTACTATTATTACTTTAATTTTAGAAAATTACTCTGAGAAACATAAAACAAAGGGTAGAAAATTATTTTACTTATAAAACATTTAAATATGTTAATTCATTCATAAATACCAATATTGTAAAATATTTTTCTGTATTTAGAAGCTGCTCTGAAGGAGCAAAACATTGTGAAGTTTTTCCAGCCATACAGTACAGTTAGGTACTGCAGGTTATTGAGAGTGACGGAATTATTTTCTCCCTATTTAGAAGAAGGGAAAACCATAAAAAATAGTTTGCTCTGAATGTATAGCCCAAGACTACAGAGTCCTTATTGACTGGGACTTTGACCTCAGCAGAATGACTCAGGTGAATTATGATTATTTGTGAAGACGAGGAAAAAGCCTCTTGTCATATTCACAGCAAGGCTTCATTTCAAAGCATATCTAAAGCTTAGCATCCCCCTAACTTAAGCTTTCAAATCTATTCTTTGTGGGTTTTTTATAGTCTCCAAAAGGCACCTTATCTTACAAAGAAGTGTCCTCTTCTCCAGTGCACACAGTGAATCCACAGCACCACAACTAGTCATGTACTAAGCTATGAAGTTACCAAAGAGGACAGAACAGCTGAACAAAAATGTGCAGGAAATAAGAAAAAAAAAAAAGAAAAAAGAAAAAAAAAAAAGATAAAGAGGCAGTTATTATCCATTTCACCAAGTGCTTGGACAAAAGCTTCAGGCCTCTGCCCTAAAGAGGAGGACAGAGAAGATCTAGGTACCTCCCTCAGACACAGTTAGGATCAGCACCCATATAGATAAGGCAGAAAAACCCCATGGGCTAAGTTAATCATAAGGAGCTGTTTCACTGGGAAGATCTCAAAGAATTGGGTCCAAGGGAGGGAGGGGACTGACAGCAGCCCAGGGAGGGGAAAACAGACAGCCCCAGGGCTGGGGCACAGAGCTGGGTGAGAGAGATGCTGTGGTGAAGCAGGGCTGCTCCTGTACTGTGCCCCGTGGGAGGGCTTGGGGCAGAGATGGTGCAGCACAGGGGACAGGCAAGGAAAGGACCGCAGGCAGCTGGGATCCTGTTTTGTTTTAATAAAATTACCCCTTTCCTGGCTTTTCTGCCTATGCATAGGGTACCTGATCCCAAGCCTTCTCCTCGTTGCCTTTCATACATCCCCCATCTCACGCTGCACACACAGAGAAATCCTGGCTTCTCAAAACACCAGTTTTCCTTCAGGTGAAGGTTTGACAGCAATCTCAGAGATAGGATGACTAACCCCACGTCCAAGGAAGGCGAGCATGGGGATCACGTTCTCCTGGGCAATGCACTGCAGGATCCTGGGTGCTCCATACAGCCCACCCATGCAGGAGGCCAGGGACGAGATGTACAGCCCTAGCAAAAACAAGAAACCCACCAAGGATACCTGGAGGAAGCAGAGAGAATGCAAAGTTGGTTATATTGTTCTTAAAGACCCCCGAGCAGTCTTAAATACATATATTTTAAAAGATCACATATATTTTGTAATGTTGCTAAATGAAGACAGCGAGCCCTGAGAAAGCAGCAATTTAACTGGTCTGTGGTATAAAGTGCAAGCAATTAATACAGGAAAATTATCCCATAAAAGTGATTTAATACTGAACATCCTGTACCGACAGAGCCATTTGACAAGCTCACATCCAAGAAGTTCTTTGTCACTTGGAGCAATTGCTGCAAAGCAGCAGTTATTAGATTCCCCTTAAGTAACTGGAAGTGAGTTTATTTCAGGAGAAGTCACTTATATACAGAACACATCATACAGGAAAAGCTGCCCAGGCTTCCAACCATCCAAAACAGGAAGACAAACCCCTGTGTCCCAGAGGGGAAAACCAATCCTGAAAGAAAACCCACAGTAGAATCAAATCAAAATTGCCACTTAAACAAATGGCATCTCAAAAAATATGCTCCAAAGGATATAATACAATGACCTTATTTTCCTGTCTTCAATGAGAAAAGAATTTCCTTTGGCCAACATGAAACTTAAAAAAATATTTAAAGCCACAGTGCCAACAAGGCTGAGTTTATTATCAGTTTCCAGTGAGCACCCTTTCAAAGAGAGAACATCTCCAGCAGGTGTGGTCTATCACACAGGAGCAAGGACTTGGGTCCCCCTGCTCAATTCCCCACTGCCAAGAGCTGCAAGCACAGGAAGCATATCTAAAAAGAAAACCCCACCCAAATAGACAAAACTCCACAATATGAATGCTGTGAAAGAAAGTTTTGAAATGGGAGTGCTCCTGGTACCATCCTTACATGGATGTGGGTGGACACAGGCAAGAACACTAGTCTAGGGTCACTTGAGCCATCCTCAAGTTCTTCAGGACCACATGAGTCTGAGAGCCAGCAGCCAGCCACAGGGAAAGCCAAAGCATGGTGGGTTACACCAGCACAAAGGCCAGGCAGGGAGAAAACCCCCAAATTTTGGTCCAGATCTGTCCTGCCCATACTCCACAGAAGCGAGCTGCTGGAGTGCAGACAGACATCTGTGGCAGAGGATGTCACTGAATGCAGGTCCTCTGTATCCCACATGTCCTTTGCTCCCATTCCTCTCATGGAAAATAAAGTCTAAATGAACCCAGGTCTTTCCAGCTGCTGGCCTGTTGACATCAGGCAGCACACATTTGATTAGAAGGAATTACAAAAATTTACACAACTAAAGCTGATTCAAGCTACATCTGCCTTTTCCTCATCTATGAAATCCACATGCAATAAAAAGGAGATTGTTAAAAAGCCATAAATGCTTGCTGTTTGGGGAAGGCATGTAAAATTAATGTCATGGTCCAGAACCGTATAAACCTCCTACCACAATGTTTCTTTTCCCCATGAAAATTCACACTGCCTTGTGAATTTCATCTTGTAAGTCAGAAGAATCCTGAGGCAAAGATGAGCAGATATCAGCTTCCATTAGACCAATGGACAGACACTCAACGGGAAATCTTCCCTTCCCTCTCTAATCCTGCCCTGCTCTGAGAAATATTTGGAAGAAACAATCGGTTGCACCAGACATCATATATTATTTTAGCTGCCAAAAATGCTTGCATTTAAATGTTCTACTTGACATTCAAATCAGGGCTAGAGGGGAAGAGTCCTTTTCACCAAGGCTGATGAAAGGGTTTGCTGGGGGTTTTGAGCACGGAGAGCGTGAATACTTTGTAAGAAACTGGCGCTTTGAGCGCATTAGAAGTGAAATTACTAAATCTCATTTTTATGTTTAAGAAGCCAAACAAGTATTGTAAGGGAGAAAAGCAGCCAAGCGCTCGCTCACCTGTGAGTGACAGAAAGGGAAAGTTTGGATGTGTAATGATCTCTCCCCTCTCTCCAAAGTCATTTAAATCTAAAGCAGCTTGTGGTAACTTAGAGAAGCAACATGAATATTGGGATTGCACCATTGCCGTGTTCCATACTAGGGAAAAGAAATCTGAATGTGCTTCCTTTGGGCTTTGTTTGTTGGTTTAGTAGTGTTAAATATATAAAAACCACTAGTATCTTCACATTCTTTACTGGAAGATTTTTTTATCCCACCACCATCATCGAGGGCTGTGAAGTTAAAACACCACTTTAATGATCTTTTTCTCTTCAGTTGACTCATTTAAAGTTGATTCTTTTTTGTTACTGTACTTCTGGCCCACTAAGTCACTGACATACAAAGACATTGCCTTAAGGAAGGTAGGCTCATTCTTTTTTTCCCTGAAACAGATGATTTTTTACCTTAGCAGGAAGTGGCAGGAGTCCCACCAATAATTTAGACTTTATTTTGGGGGCTGGAGGAAGTCTAGAGCTACAATTACTTAGAAAAAAAAACAAAGCCAGAATTTGAAATTATTATTTTAGACTAAAACCATGTTACAAATCAAATAAATGGCAAACGCCTCAATTTTAAATTTGTCAGAAGAAATAATGTCACATATGGTGAACCCATGAATTTGGATAACGCTGAATAACAGAAAATTAGCCCTTCCATATCCCATTTAAAGTAAGACAATGGCGCACACCAAAATCTTTTTCTCTCCTTTTAACAGCCTGCAATGATAAGATTCGTTGCCTGTAACACTACAAACCTCCCGCGTGTAGATACACCCATGTGGAATGTCTCGAGTTTAATAATCCTACTGCTTGCCCTGCAATTACAGCCCGCTAGATATGGAAATATAAGCTTTGCTTGACTTAGTAAAGATAAGCAGTGGGGTTCTTTAGAGATTTCAATTTGGTCTACACTTTCACCAATGAGAAAGGATACACTGAATAAAATGCAGCACTTATCATTAGACCACATTAGCATATTATAGCTCTTAAAGCTATTGCCATGTGATTATGCCAAGATTCAGCGTTAGTGGATATGCTAGTGAATGCAAAGCTACTCAAATCAATTGTCGGCTGGGATTTGCAATGGGGAAATCCCCCTGGATTTCAATGAGGGATGTGTACCCAAATTCCTTAGGCTTTTGGAAAATTCAAGCACTCAGTAAGGCAGATGATAACCCAAAAGCACCATTATATACAACCACGCTGGGTTATTCAAACAAGTTACCTTCTCTGCTATCATGAAGTCATAGCGGAGTGACTGACGGGTACAAACAGCTCCCAACAAAAAAACAAAGACCACGTACAGAAACCACCTGCAAGAAATAAACAGTTTTTTTCCAGCAAGGGAAGACCATTGAGAATTCCGTCCATTAGCAGAGCCAGGAGAAGGTCAAGTACCCGCAAGCTGTGTCTTCAATCACTCTGCATGGGCTGCTCCTGCATAGAATTATTTAGGTTGACTACATTTAACACTGGTCCACGTTCCTTGCCCACTACAATGCACGAGGGACAGCAGCAGTGTGACAGTACGGTTCCCTGAGGGGAAGCTGCCTGCTCTTGATGCATGCATGAAGGGATCAACCCCAATAGATTTTATATCAGGGCCTGTAGTGACAGGAAAAGGGGTGATGGTTTTAAACTAAAAGATAGTAGATTCAGACTAGATATAAGGAAGAAGTTTTTTACAATGAGGGTGGTGAAACACTGGCAGAGGGTGCCCAGAGAGGTCAGGTTGGACGGGGCTCTGAGCAGCCTGATCTAGCTGAAGATGTCCCTGCCCATGGCAGGTGGAGTTGGACCAGATGAACTTTAAAGGTCCCCTCCAACCTAAACCACTCTATGATTCTATTATCCTGCAGGTACACAGGTCCACTCATCTGGTAGTAATGTTAAACGCTGCTGCCAGTCTGCTCTCCAACTTCAGTCACGATCCTCCTCAGGTGTCTCTAGCCTTTCCAGTGCTCAGGTGGAGGGCCAAGCTAACCTGTCTGCAAAGCCCAGACAGTAGAGATGTGACTGACCACAGTCCATTCATCTATGATTCTTCTGTGTCCTGCAGAATCCTCTCACTTAAAACAACCACCAATTTCAGCAGGAATACCTCTAAATTCTGAAGATCCTTCCTTTCTGTCTAAACCTCGGTATGCAATTATAAGTAATAATTTCAAAAGCAATTTAGGTGGTGATGCAAGCAGTCAGGAAAACCTACTGAGTGTTTTTTGTAATATGCAACAGTATTTTACTCCTGGAAAGCAGCATTTCCTGGGGGAGAGCACTGCAGGGGTGCAGGGCTCCTGCACTCCCCTTGCAGGTGGGTAGGTCATCTCATTTTCCCAATAATAAAAATTATATTTTTTTCTATTTTGTATATTTTCTATGTATATAGAAAAAGAAAGCACTTTGGAATTAACAGCAATAAGTGACAAAATCACACACCCCAAGCCGTCCAGAACTTTGCATCCCCCTCTGGGACAGCTGGGCAGCAGCACAACTGCTCTAGCACCAACACACATCCCACCCAGGTAGAGGAAAGACTGATCACACCCGCATTACTGAACCTATTCTCTAACCCACCCAGAATAGGTGGTGGTAACGGATGACAATTTGAATGAGAGCCAGACTTTTAATTTTCCAGATGGCTGAGTAATAAAAGGTTGATGGGAACATGAAATGGATTGGTCACATCCAGGGCAGTCTTCAAAGAGTAAATTTCCCCCAGTCTGTGACTTACGAGGTGCCAATAGCAGCCAGAGACCCCAGGGTTATGTTGGTAGCAGGCTTCTGGAGATCTCCGCTCATATTGAACCCAGCCATCACACCTGTAGTTTGCAGACATAAATGCAATTTAGAGTTAATCTAAGTTATAGCATATATAATACACATTACAATATGTAACATAATTTAATCAATTAGTTAATCGGCTGCTTCAGAACAGTAACTATCACTTCATCGCACTGCCATACACAGGAATACTGGCTCCCACCAACCACTTGGTAAGAAACTGTTCACGTCTTTAATAGAAGCAAGTCACCGCTAACAGGTCTACAAAGAACGCTTTGTCCAGTTTGAACAATGCTGGGAGGGAAAGAAAAAAAAAAAAAGGCAGAAATCTGAACAAACCCCATCTTATCTTAATGCAAACCTCACAGAAGACAGTGCTGCCCAACGGTTGAAAAGAAAAATGCTACCATTTCATCACGGCAGTGCATTCAGCAGGTGGTACTAACCCCCAGACTAGATCCATTACAGGTCCCTGTATTCATGAGGGACAACCGCGATTACAAAACAACCCATCCTGTCTGTGTTTAATTATGATTACATGCACGTTTAGCAGAGGGAATAACAGTGTTCAGCACGCAGGTGGCACCTTCCAGCCAAGGGATCTGCTTTGGAAGTAGGCATTATCTCTACTCTGCAGATAGGAACACAGAAGCTCTGAGAGGACAAGTGACTGTCCCAGCATCACATAGAAAACATGTGGTAGGACTAAGAATAAAGTACTGAACTGTTATTTTAGGCTAGAGTACAGGGTATTGTATAATCAGGGACAGTCCTTAGCCTAAAAAATTACCATCTAAAGACGCAAGAAAGGGAAGCAGGACGGAGCAAAGGATTACAGTCTCCATGTCGAGCCTAGAAATCCAAGGTACAAATAGGTTAAGGAGGAGTCACACCAGTCTCGGTAAGAAAACATAGCTTCTGTTGTCATATTATTCCAAAACTTTTCATAGAAGACTTCAGATATCTGCTATAAATTAAAAAAAAAAATCTCTGGTTTAGAATCAATTTGGGCAATTTGAAGGCAGGACAGAAGAGCCTCTTTAAGACACTAAATACTGCTCCTCACTGTCCCACCCCTTGGATGTCAGTCCAATGTCTTCATAAGGATGGGCGGGCCAGGTGCCAACCAGCAGTGCTCATGGGATGGTCCCTGGGAGCTGGGGTGAGATCACCACAGAACAACAATGAGAAGTAGGATGCCAACACTACGGCACTTGCAGCATCTGCCAGCCCCAGCAGCAGGGGACTGATCGCACGTTGGTCTGTCACTCGGCTGCCAAGACCAGCAGTCATTTCTCATTTTCAGAGGGCACAAGAATTATGAAGTCAGTCTCTGAGGCTGCAAATCTGAGTTACTACAGCTCTAAATCAGTGACAATCCATTGCACTTTAAGGCTCAAACACTGATCGATGCTTGGGAGGGTTTTCTCCCAAGACGAAGTATAGACAAGAACTGTGGGACAAATCCCAGGATAAAGAGGGCAAACACAGCTCAGCCAGATGGATGCCTTCCCTACAGACCTTGCATGGCCACCAGTGGACTGCCAACAGGGAGCAGTGGTTGAGTCAAGGAATCAAGGAACAAGGGCTCATCTCCCTGCTCTGTCCCATGCTTTGCTGTGCATCTTCATTGCTCCATCTCCCCGTCTACCCAATGGGAATCGTAATGCTCCCTCTCCTCACTCTGCTGCCAAGAGGACAGCATGTTAATGAGCACGAGGCACCCATGTATTGCCAAACGCATCAGCTAAGCATCCAGGGCTTTATTTATTATTAATATTTTTATCTTGATCATCTTTTTTTAATTCCTTGATCATTCACTCAGCAGCCATCTTTTTCTGTCCTCCTCCCCACCACAGAGCCAGAGGCCCAACAGCCGCTCCCCAGTCCCCATGGGCTCCCGGCATTCCTCAGCTCCCGGAAGAGCTGTTTTCCAGATTCAGGCGAGATTTGAATCCTTGACACCATACCGAAAACATTACAAATCAAAATGAGTTATTAATTTTCTCCTGAAAGACTATTCTCTGTACTTCAGAACAGCACTGCTCAAAGCCCCTCAACTGGTGTTCTTTTCCCCTGATGAAGCTTCCAAGCGCTGTTCAAGCACTGCTCCTTTTAAATAGCTACACAATAGGCTCTGCTGCAGGTGACAAAAGTTAGGAAGGCAGAAGACCACTGAAATGGTCACAAATGTCATGCTAAATGAAATATCTATGAAGCACTCTTTGGTGACATGCTACTTTGCAATTCAGGGGTAAAGCAGAAAGCTGAGAATACCCTGAATTTTTCTTCCAAAGGGAGCAAACTATTGTCAGAAGGACAGCTGTTAATCTCACGTGCCTCTTGGCCAAGTTTCCCAAACATCTGACACTACTTCTAAATCTTCCAGCTTGAGCTTGACTCACCTCTTCTTCATCCAAACTCCTGCCTCAGCAAAGCACTGGGGAAACACCAAAATGGTGTTTTCTGGACTGAATATGAAAAAAGTTGAAGACGTGAGTCATCAGCACAGTGATGACTGCACAGCCCAGGCCACCTTATTGCCTCCCTCCCACAGACCCACGCATACTCAGGAGCAGCCAGATGACCTGCCAGAGCCCACATAAACAGGATCTTGAAATTGATGATTGACCTCCTGGCCAGCAGCAACTAGGGGTCAGATCCAGGCCAGTACACACCAATTAGCTTCTGTCAGGACCCCCAGGAGGTCATCAGAGTCTCACGGCTGCCACTGCCAAAGGCCAAGGCCACCACAGAGGGAACCACCACAGATATTCTCAGCCACTCAGGCCAAAGCCATGTCCTCTGTGCTGCCTCTGACCTGACTAGTACCAAAGTACAGGCAATCTGGTGGTACAGATGTATGCACAATGCCAAAGTCACCTCTCCACCATCACCCAAAAAGTAATTTTCCAGACAGGATGGCAGCTGCCAAAGAGCAGCACTGAGAAGATCTTTTGCGAGCAGTGGACTAACCACTCCAGTTTTCAAAGAAAGGACAACCTGATTAATCTAAAAAAAAAAACCAACCCTAAACAATTTCCACCATCCACAGCCTTGGTTACGCACTGCCAGAGAACCGGTCTAACTTGTGAGTAGCCACAAACAACCTTTCTAGAGACTAGCTACTCCACAGAAGAAAAACTCTACATTCCCATATAAAATTCAATGACATAGAGATGTTAGGACATTTGTTCCTCCAGACACAGACCTGCCACTAGGGAAATGGCTAATCCCTTCTGAACTTAAGTAATCATATCTGCAGATTGTCCATGGAGAAAATTATCCACCTCTCTGTTTCAATGAGATAGCAAGCTGGATTTTCCACACTGGCTATTATCTCAGAGAGCAGCAGATAATGACAAAGCTTCTGGACAAGGAAGCATGAAAACACGGTCCACTCAGCCAGGAAATTATGGCTGAGACAGTCTGTACATTGCTGCTATTCCCAGTGTAATCCTGTCCTGGGCATCATCCAGGCAATGGATATGTGCACAAGGGGACCACCTACATTGTACGTTAGACATAACCGTCAGCTCCACCAGCTCTGGCTTCTAACTCCACCAGCTATGGTTTATAACTGTAGGTATTACTGCTTGCAAATGCCCATTGCACTCATCCAGTGAATTTACTATAAAATATAAAAGGGTTTTTTTACCGTCACCCAAGAGATGAAGAATGGAAAATCTTAGATAAGAATCATAGCTAATTTTTTAAAGGGCCATATTCTCCACTGATGTAAGCTGGCAACTCTCCATAGGCTTCAGTGGAGTTGTGCCAGTTTACATCATTTGATAACTTAGCCCAAAACTTCTAAATCTATTTGCTGTCATTTTGCAAGTGCCAGATATGGTTTATTTCAGAACCAGTTTCAGTACAATGATATTTTCCACTAACGCCGCTTCAAACATCATCTTACTTTCTTGTATCACATGACAACACACTTCTTTCATTAAACAGAAAACCTGAGGGATTTAGCAGAAAAACAAAAACATTCTCTGCACAACAGAAATGACATTTATCTTCGTTTTTAAAATGCATTGACGGTTGCGTGGCTGCTCCTAGGAGCGGAACGTGGGCAGGCAGCTCCTGACATTCCTTCCCCAAGAGAAGTTGGGTGTTTGCATATCACAGCACAGCAGCAAAACATGTGCATTAAGAAGGTATTTGCAAACATATAGAAAAACATCTGGTTAATGCACAGATTCCCTATAGGAGCATGATCACATCTTCCATAGCGAGTACATTAGTCTTTTTCATTGAAGCTGGTAAATCCAAATCTTCCGTGCCCATGGGCTCCCATTTGGGCCAGCTCTACCTGTATGTTTTGGATCGCTCAGCTACTTCTCTATTATTAAATGACATACTTGGGGGGAATAAAGCCAGCGGCACTGCACATCCCGCTGAAAGGTTTAAACAGCTATTATCCAGGAAGCATATGGACCAGCCTCTGCTTACCACTGCTCAACTGTAAAATCAGGATAACTTCACTCACTTTGCTGGAGTCATACCAATAAAATACAGAGAAACATAGAAAATAATGCAACTTGGAGCAAAACAATCCAAGGAGGATGCTCGTAGGAGGCAGCATGTAGCTACCGGTCTACAGAAAGCTGGGATGACCATGCCCAACCATCCCCTTCAGCCTAAGCACACAACCGGCTGCTCCTCCTGCCTGTTCGGTCCATGCAAGGGTCTCCCAGCAGGTCCTGCTCCCCTTTCCTGAAGGGGCTGTCCCTCTTTGCTTTTATAGCTACCAGCCTGTATTTCTGAAGTTTCACTGTTATTTCGGGTGGAAATGAGCAGCTTAAAACCACTTTTCAGTACAACTCAGCGACCAAACTTAAACCAGTAGAATTCAGATAACCATTTCAGAGGGAAAGAGCTTATCCTGAAGAGATTAAAATAGTTTCACTTCAAAGAGGAACATTTAATCTCAGAAAGGCCCAAACATCTTGTTTCACAATTTCCTAAACATTTTTTTTTTAAACCTTGTTATCAAAACAGTATCTTAGATTGTAAACTAACATATGCAAAAAATTAAAAAGAATAAACACAACATTTAATAATTAAAGATAAACAGAACATTGCTTTGGGTCAAAGAAATGTTTTATGCTGGCTTGAAGTAACCCCTCAAAACTAAACAACATATTGTTTTGCTGAAACTCTCCCCAAGCTGCATCTTAATGCAGATTTTGCTTCCAGTGCTTCAGCCGGGTCACGGCAGGGGTCCCACCAGAGGTAGGTACCACTTTGGAATGGTGCTGAGCAGGAGCGCGGGCTGAAGATGACAGCCTTGCAATGATGTCCCTGCCACTCCTTTCCATGCAGAGGTGCTGGGGGCTGACACTGTCCCTCGCTCGCAATCTGCCTCATGCTGCCTGCCCTGCATCAGAGGCGCTGGCAATCCCATCACATCTCTCCAGCCTGCTATGAATGCTGCTGCCAAACCCATCCCTGAAATGTCATCTCCATTCTCATGGACCGCCTGTCCTGCTGGCGGGCTCGGGCTGCATCAAAGCAGTGCCCACAATGCGGCGGGAAGCAGTGCTTCTCTGGCACATGGGACCTGGAGAAACCCAGGGTCCTCTCTGCATCCCCACTGTGGGGAGGGAGGTGAGCTAAGCTGGCATGGGTCAGGTGGAACGTGGGGAAACCAGCCCTCACGCATTGCCCCAGCCCTAGGACACAGGAGCTTTATTCCCAGCACTTCTAAATTTGCACTGGGCTCCCAGTTTCTGGTCTGCAGCAAAGAAGTCTTGATTCCCACCCTAAAAATTTCTTAATTAGATCACAAGTTCTTCCATGTAGAGCACCAAACACAACCCTATGTTTTACGAGGCTCCTGAACACAGCAATAACAGGAGCGATAGCCATGTTATATGGTACCATTGGCACCACCACTCTGAAGGAATAATTTAAATCCTGTAAATAACCAAGCAATTAAAAGGAACGCATGAAAAAGCTGTGCAGCAACCGAAGTAATTATACATCAGCCCAAACTGCATTTTCAGAGAATGTTTAACATTACTACTGGTATTACGACTGATACCTAACAAAGCAACAGGCTGCTAGGGCTTGAAATAAATTAAATCTATTAGTTTTGGCTTTCTTCCTAGCAGCCAAGCATTAGCAGTGATGAAGAACCACTTAATATGGCCAATCATGGCAATTTTCTGCACAGCTTTGTCATAACTATTCCTTCTTCTATAACCAAGTAGCTGGAAAAATTCCTTTCCTGCATCTGAGGCAGGGCTTGCAGAGAAGGTCTCTTTCTTTGGCTGGGGCCAGGCAGAATGATGAAAAAAGAGAGCAGAAGCCACGTTCACCATGGTGCCAATAGTTCAGGCAGGTGAGTCTTCCAGGAAGAATTCTACACAGAGGCAATAGCCAGCCTGATAAGGTGGGAGAGAGGATTTCAAAGGAAAATTTGAACTCCTGCACTAGGTGCACCTGACAAAATTACTTTCTCCAGTCCCACCTGTTTTACAAAACCTTTTTGTTTGTCTCCCTGTACTGCAGCAATTCTGTTAACAACTTTCAGCAAGTTGCTTAGATCTAAGCCTATGAAAATTCATTCTGTAATCCAAGGATTCATCGCTATGGAAACTGCTTATAATCGGTACTTTTTATAGCTTTAAAAAGCCAGCATCAACAAAAGGTATTGTAACTCCAATTGATAGTTATTTCGTTCCCACTGGAGACTGCCAGCTTTGGAAAGGGGACATGGATCTTCCTGGTAATTTAAGGAATTAATAATATGAAAGCATCCAATTAAGCTCATAAATGTGATCTCAGCTGACATGCAAAGATCCATCTGTGCACAAAGTGGTGGGTCAGCATCATGAGTGATGGTATCAGCCCAGCTCAGCCACCTGCCTGTGATAAGGATGCAGGGGGAAGCCCTCCTGTGCTCTTCAAGGCAATCAAGTCATAAGGCCTATCAGATAAATAATGATTGGCACTTTTTAAAAAGCTTGATACCTTGTTGCCTGATGGCATTGGCCAAGATCAATGCCTGAGCCTTGTCCTGGACAGGGAAGGACTTACATCACCACATCAACCCATAGAGTTGACCAGCAGTTTCTGACCCCAGAGAGCACATTCAAGTGAACAGGACAGGAGTGCGCAAAACTTGAGATGCTGGAGGAAAGCCTGAGTATTTTGAATCAACCACATAAGTCTGCTACAGACGAGTACGGTCCCGCTCAACTCACCTTGCAGTCCAGAGGAACTCTCCTTGCTTCTGCACATCTCCAAGATGTGACTGTGGAGAGAAAGAGCGGGGAGCATACAACTTAACTGTACCTGTGGCAGCTGGGAAAAACACTCCAAAAACAGTGAAGAAGGACTCCCCCTGGCTGTAGTCGGGCAGTGTGTTGTTCAACATAAGCTCTTCGGAGTAGCCAACGAAGCCATGCTCTGCAAAAACACAGAAGGTTAGAGGGGAACCTCAGAAACCACAGGGACTGCAGGAAACCCTCCAGGGACTGCAGGAGACCCTCCAGCCTGCTCTCGGTGACTACCCATCCTCTAAACATATGCAACAGCAGGTGCTGTTTTCAGGGACAGTTTGAAAGGATGAATGTCAACTTATTTGGTGGGAGGAGAAGGCAGAGAAGAGGTCAGTGTGGTTACAAGACTGCAAGCGCCAGGGAAAGTGCAGTGGTGCAGGCCAGTGCATTGAGAGGCACCACCAGGCTGGGCAGCTCTCACCAGGCCAGAACATGGATTGTATCGAGTCCTGTCTGTGAGCAAGCAGGACGTCTTCCTGCAAAACCTGCAAAAACAGAAAAACTGGCTGCAGGGATCAACTAATATTTATACATATTCATCCACACCACTTTAATCCTGTTTCCAAATAGAGCAAAATTTTGTTGCCATAAGACAACTGCATCCCTGAACAAGACCTCACATCATGTCCCAGTTCTGTCGTTCCGCCAGTGAAGCTCCTGCACAGAAAAGACCTGAGATGTGCCCATGTTGTGAAGTTTACACCCAGTTTACGCACTGGTTGCCAATGGTTCCAGAGACAATAAAGGTAGTTTGTTGCAGGGTGAGCTCTCCCCTACAAGGTGGTTTTCCTAGTGGAGAAAGAATAAGGTGGTCTAACATTGCCCACTGCTATGTTGTGCACTTACCCTCCTGAAACCACTGCTCTCCTGTTGCTGCATTATCATGTCCCAACCAGGGGTAAACATGGGGCTGTGCATCACGACCAGCCACTCCCCTCCCAGATCTTCTAGAGATGGTTATCATGGTGCAACAAGGAGCAAATGCTGAGACTTTGAGCTGTGCCCCGCTCTGCATACACAAGTTTTACTTTCCAAACAGAAAGTTTTACAAAAGATGGGAGAGAGGGGAGAGCAATGGGCAGGATGTTGACATCATGCAACTGGTTGACTGGAAATGTAATGGAGGGTTCTGCTCTCTCACTTCACACTGTCAAGACTGGTCAAATCCTACCACAAACCTGGATTTGTTAGGAGTAGTTGAGCTCGACAGCTGATGTGCCAGCAGGGCATGAATTAGGAAAGGTTTTAGATGCTTATATGTACAAAAGATAACTCATGAAAGCAGGTTAAGGAATTAATGATATGTCTATGGAATGAATAATTTAATTTTCAACAGGGAACACTGCTTTTTAATGGAGTTGTGGAAACTTCTCCTCCCTGTCAGTAATCCAAATGCTCATGCCAGCTGGGGGTGAGAGGTGAGCAAAGTCGGTTCCTTTATTTCTCCTGCCACTACAATCTATTTCCACAAGATATGTGACTGCAATAACTTGAATTTTCTCATTAGCAGGCAGGATGTTGTTTATGGCTGCACAGGGTGATGGCCAGAAATTTTAAAAAGACTCCATTAAAGCTGTCCCATGCCTCAAAGACAACATTAATGATGTTTGGACAATAGATTAAACCGGAAAATTAAATCAGAGCTCTGAACACAAGACATATCCATTTAAAGTCACAGAATATAACTAACCACAGAGCTTTGAAGTTGCCACAGAAAAATCCTATAGATAATCAAAAGTTTCCTAGTACATCTGCATTCATTGTATTGCCCAAACATGGATGGAAACACACTGATAGAAGAGGTCTCCTGCGGCTAGGCTTTTTAAAAGCACCAGCTATCCTCACTAGGAAGAAGTTCCAGACGAGATTTAAAGGGAATAAGCTCAGTACAACACACTGACCTCTGGACCTCACAGATGTCTGTCAAAAGTGCAGTTATGGAGAAATAAAGGTGGGATTTGTGTAGGCTGTACATTCCCACAAGACCAAACCTGAGCTCCTTCAACTGGAATTCGTGCCCACAACAACATGGCATGTGGGCTGGCTGCAAAGCTCCCACCAAAGCGCTCAAGAAAAATTTTGGTCCCCAGGGATTTTTCAAAGTGCTCCTCTTAGAAATGTTAATATTTCATTAGTAAAACAAAAGGAGTGGGCAAAATATTCATCTCTCCCCAAGGAGATCTGCAGACCTTCTCTGACCTGTGCTTCACAGCAGCAGCATCAAATACATCTGTGTCGCTCCTGACAAAAGTTTGCCCCATCAATTCTTAAAAATCTCCTGCGAACTGGACTTTAGCCTCTCTTGATGGTTTACTCTCATATTTGCCTGCCCTTACCACTTAGGCTTCCCCTACTGTTTAACCAAAATCACCCTGGTTGAAGTTCATTATGCTATTTCTTGCCTGATCCATAAGCTATTTGCATTTCTTAATAGCATCCTTTCACCTACTAAAAACAGTCCCCATTCTGCACTGGTGTAGCCAATGGCTTCTGCCAGACTATAATATTCTAGGCTTGTCTTCATCAAACCATAAATCCCACCACTTCCTCAGCTTGTGCAAGGTCATCTGGAATTTTGACCCTCTCAGCAAGGCTGCTTCAAGCCCTTACCAGCTGGGGGTCATCTGCAAATTGAGCCCACATATTCTCTTTTCCATCATTTAAGCAGCTAAGGAAAATACCAAACACCACCAAACCAAACTCAGACCCTTGCAGAACCTCACCAGGCACAGCACCCTGCTTTGTGAGTGAACCATCTCCAAATGGCATCTTCTGATCAGGTTTTAGGGCTAATTCAACAATGGGCTGATCCAGGGACTTTGGGTACCTTATGTCTCTTTTCTCATACAAAAGGTCAAGTATACAAGCAGCCCACAGTTTCTGTTACACCATTTTGGCCATATCATAGCCAAAGGGAGACTGTGAGATCTGTGAGTCCAACGTCTGACCTGAACCTGTGTGCATCTGAACCCTCTTCAACTTCAGAAGCCAAATGATCCCTTGTGCTACACCCATTCATCTGCTGTTCCCCTTCCCACTTATTCCCTTAAGTGTAAATCCTGGGTGGAAGAGACAAAGCCCAAAGCCATGGCAGAAGTCAATGGAACCACAGAAAACGACAGCTGTGGATTTGTTGAAAGAGGCACAGGATGCGCCTACAACTCTATCCCACTTCTGCTTCCTTTCCTTGCAGCTCTGGCGAGTGAGAGGAAGCCCAACCATTCCACATTTCCCCTTCATACAGAACCAGGGGCTCCCTTGTCTAATTCCAGTTCATCCAAATGTTACTTGTTATTGCAACCTCACTTCTCAATCAATCACCCTCCCATGAAGCAAACCTCACATTCCTTTTGATTGGTTTAGCTCCAGGATTCCCAATTGCCATCAATTTCAGCAAGCTATCAGCACACGACTGCAGAGCTGGGGACAATACGCTGTGAGCATCTCATGGGCTGCCCTCACGCTTGCGACAGGAGCTAGTCATCCGTGACCTTTCAGCTGTCATATTAATGGGACTAATTGTAGCTGACAGGGCAATTGGGTTGAAAATCATCCAAAACAAAACAGGAATCAGCAACTGAGACCAATCGGTTAAACCAACAGAGCACTCAGTCGCTTGCTCACAGAGTCAATTATCCACATCCCATTGAAAGTGCACTTCAAACAGACGAGCTTCGGAAGGAGGAGGGAAGGAAACATGATAGGGTCTATATTTGGCTCTCTGATCTCCAAACAAGGCCAGATCATTTTATTAATTTTTTTTTTTTTTCCTAAGAGGATCTTTTCCCCCAGCTTACTGCTGGATACGTACGATCCAAGACAGATTCCCCCCTCTTCACTCATTACAAAATGTTTGTCTGACAAGTTTTGCTCTCAATTAATTTATGCAACCCCACAGCCTTTAAAACCCTCCTTTAATGATCCTGCTCTCAGCTGGCTTCCAGAGGGCTGGAGCTGAAGCACTATAAACAATCTTCCCGGTGTCATGCTAGAAGAAAAAGAATCTGGTTCCTTCTCTGTGCCACGTCAGCCTTATGGGAAATGCACAATAAAGAGCGGTAACGATTTATTTTCATCATTAGATGCTCAATAAGGAGCAGGCAAATAATGGGTTTCTCAAGTGATTGAGCTGAAGTAAATAACAGGGGGGAAAACTGACTTGGAACAACATCTGAATTATTCCTGTGATTTTTGACCAATTAAGTCCTTGCAGTTGCCCTTATTAAAATGACACAATAAACAATAAAGAACACCTAGCAAGATTCAAGTGGAAGAGCTTCCAGGATGAGCATCCTCCATTCACAAGTGCAGGGGGACCACAGGGGGGCTGCACATCAGCCCAAAGCAGGTGGAGGAAGAAAAGGAAGATGGTCAGGATTCTCATGTCCCCCTGGCCATCAAAGATGCTTGGGAGAAGGTACCAGCCTTTGCCTGGTTGCCACTGCTGCATCCCCCCTCCACTCCAGCTGGTTTCCTCGTCTGAGGTTTTCTTGCACTTGCTTCCACCTTTTGCCCCGTGGAAGAGAATGAAAGCAGCTAAGATGGTTTTCAGCACTTGGGACACCCTTCAGCAGGGCAGGCCCTCCATGAAGCCCAGAGTTTTGGAGCAGAACTCAAGGAGGTTGGAGAAGGGGCACAAGGTGAAGCCGTGGTTACACAGGGTCAGGCTATTATGCAACAGCACAGAGGACAACAGTGCTGCCAAGTTCCAGGCAACCTGGAGCTCCTTACAGATTAGTCAAGTCTTGGCCAAATTCAATAAGCCTGTTCACAAGCTTAAGGTTAAGTAAACCCTGGCACCAAGGCAGGGACTAAATAATGCAAAAATGGAAAACCACCTTAAGAAACAACTCCCAGAAGACAGTCACGTACTGTGCTCTGCTTGTGATTAGAGATTTTAATTACAGAGGTGAATGCTGAAGGCTTGAAATGGTGAGATTTTTTCCTTTTCCTAAATAAGTAAGGCCACACATTCCTGCCTGGAATCTACTTGCTGAGATTTGGTTTCAGAGGAACGGCTGGAAGTGTTTGTCTTGCAGCACATTTCCCAGGTCTGACCCCAACATTTTCAGGTTCCTGTGTGACGTAAGACATGGAGAGCCAACGAGTAATTATATATCCTTGGCATAATTATGTCCTCTCTCTCTCTTTCCCATTTCTTCTTCTATCTCTATACCCTTCTGGCATAAACTCTGAAATCTAGTTGTTCCCCTTGGACACCAGTCCAAGCACATGCCCAGAGCAAGGTCCTGGTGTGGGTGCTAGAGACACCCAGGCATACCAGTGTGGAAAAAACAGGAATGGTCCTCCCAGCCTGGTCCCAGAACTGCCACCCCCACCTGAACAGACGAAGTTTCACTCCTCACCAGCCATGTCTGCATTTTTGTCCTTCAAACTCTTAGCTAAGGGCAAGGTACAAGCCCAGGACTTCTGAGCTGTTAACTCCCCAGTGAGCAAGTTAAGCGCTGTCAGATTAGTAGCTTTCAGAAGTTGTGGTCTATGAAATGACTGTTGAGTGCCCTAAACCAAATTAATTTCTCCATAGGTTGAAGTGCTCTACAAGCACTTGAAATACTAATACTTCCCCATTAACAAAAGTTCATCCATGGACGGTCTGGTGGTCACCAAACTCATCAAAATGTACTCACTACCCATAGCCTATCACACAAGAACAGCATCTTCACTTGCTAAGGGAAAGTCAGGCATGCCTGACTAATGAGCCAAACCATCACCAGCAATAGGGTTTCCAGCATCTCAGTGTGCAATTGCAGATACACAGGATTAAACATCCACATAGAAACTGCATGTGTGCAGAGATGGAAGCAACGCCATGAATGTCATCCAAACCGCATGGTCTTCTCATCTTTATGTTCCCCCCATGCTATGCAAACGCTGACATTTAATTTAAGGCAACAAATAGGACAGGATCCTCTGACACAACAGCTCTGAATGATGCGCTGCACTAACGCAACCGTGGTCCAGGTGGCTCTGGGCTTCCCCAGTGAACAGGGTACTCACATGTGCCAGAAAATGACGTGGGTTTGGCTGACCACAACCACAGCCCAGCAACGCCACACAGCACACCCAAGGAAGGTCACTGAAAATGGTGCACCTCTCCAGGAGATTGGCACCACCAGAGAGCCATGAAGAGGGCATTGGGGTCACAAATAACACTTGCTTCAGCTTTCCCAATAGAATGAAAAATAAATCAAAGCAGTGCAGTTGCAAACCCCATGCCTCCGCATCCCTCTGTGCACACACTTGGCTTCCTGTGTTTGGGCTTAACGCTGACATTAACAATCTCATTTCCAACGCTCTTCCAAGGCCAGGCCACTTCTGCAGAAGTGCCTTTGCAACCACCCAGCTCCAGCTCCTGAGGTACTCCCAATATTTTTTCTCAGACAAGTCCAACACTACCATTGCTACTCCCAGGTGTTGCCCTACTGCTGCCAGCCTGGTTCAGGGCAGGTGCAGGCAGAGATGTATGAGAAAAATGATGAAAGGTTGGGAAGGAAAACCAGGGGAGGGGAGCAGTGCTGGAGGTGGACAGAGGACAGTATGGTGGGTTTTGTGTGCTACCAGTCCACTGCTCAACTTGGAACAACTTTGGTTGACACTTGGCCTGTGAGATTCATGAGCAGATTTTCACCAGAAAGTCCCAGACCTCTAAGAGACAGGGAACTGGTGAGTCATGAAAGCAAAGTGCGGTAAGAGGCAGAGCTATGCTGGCAGGTATGGAGAATAAACATGACCTTTGCTGAACATGTACAAGGATAGAAACATGTTTTAACATCTTCCAGAACATGTCCAGCTTCACCTTTGGATATACAAGTTTTGGCTGGAAGGCTGGGAAGAAACAGAAGGAAAAGAGAAGAGCAGCAGGAGAGCAGAGCTGGAGGAAGATGGTACGGATTGAAGAGATTGATGCCCCTGTCTTCTGACAGCTACCACTGGACTCATCTAACCAGGGGACTACATTCACAAAACCCAGGTTGCCCTTTTCTGCGGCCCCAGTGCAATATATGTTCCATGTGAGTCAGCATGGATTAGGGCGTATTTCCTAGAAGCCAGGAGCACATCTGCTCCATGCTGGACTTGCAGGCAGCAGCCCAGCTCTGTAGCTGGAGATGGGGCACATGCAGCCTAGACAGAGAAAAGCAAATACAACACTTCTGAGACCTTTCGCTGCAGATTCACCCTCTGTATGTCACAAATGACATGATGTCTTGGGTTCATCTCAGTCCTCAGGGCCATACCCTACCTGCTGACAGCTCCCACAGCCTCAGTTATTTCTGCTTTGGGAGTCTTGACCTAGGTGAGGGAAAAAATAGAGAGGAATCTTTGTGTTGAATATGTGCAGGTCAATGATTACACAGCCATAAAAATGCAACTATTATGCAATTAACACAATATCATGTGGCCACACTGACAGATCAGTGCAGAGAGACTGCAAAGCATCTGCTCGAGCTGCCAGAGCACTGAGAGATGGGAGATGTGGGAGCTCCCCAGCTCCTGCTCTACCCCATCCCAACCCATGTTGGTGCTGGCAGCCCTACACACAAAGACTGGGAAAAAGAGGACATAAGAATGGAAAGGGATTAAATTATCTCTGTAATTTCATCCCTAAATCCCAGCATTGTGCTGGTTCAGCCATCATCATTTTATGTTGCTATCAGTTACCTGATCACACAGGCCAACGCTAAACTCAGTAACATCCCCTCACAAGTCTTCTTTCAGACAGTCCTGCCATAGGTTCCTGTGGGCC
>JAVSBS010029254.1:0-12491 GCA_033124195.1 Coracias cyanogaster | reverse complement strand
TGCTTATTGGAACTACAGCCTGGAATGGGTGGAGTAGAGAAGCCTGAGCACAACAAGGATTTGGAAAGAACTGGTGACATGTGTGGGTCAGTGTGGAAAAAGGGTTTTCTCCTGCCTAGTTGATTCTTTGGAAGGCTGCAGAGGCTGTTGTATCAGTAGAGCTGTGATGCTCTGATGTCAGAACAGCTTCAATAGCAGGTCTTGCTGCGGGGAGCAGCAGTTAAGGCAAAGGACTTGGTGTTCAGTCCAGGCTGGAATAGCCAGTGGAGTGTTCATGGTGCTCACCTCTGTTAGGGATGAGAGGCTTGATTCTCCCACACCAGGGAAACAGTTTGTGATAGGGCTCCTGTATTTCCATCCATCAGACCACCTGTTGAATTGGTGGGGTGTGAGTTACATATATGGTACAGGCACAGGGACTCCAGTACGACCAAGAGTTTCAAACCTGGAAAGTTTCAAACCCAACAAGGCAGAATAAAAGTGTTCATCCTTTCTGCAAAACAGCCCATCGTCACCTTGCCAACCACGCTGCCTCGTGTTCAGAATTCCCAGACAAATGGCCAAAATCTTCTGCCTATGTAAAATTTCTGTCTCTGGAGTAGGGGTGGTGTTTGGATGTATGATTACCTGATAAAATGGAATAGAAATCTGGTAGCAGGATGGTGCTAACTGCTGCATCAGACACACCCAGCCACTGGATTCAGTGCCATTGGCAAAGGGACCTTGGAAAGCATAAAGGGTCTTAAAGGGTCATAATCTCACTTTACTGGTTTATTTCCCAGGCTGCTGTTTTGCACTGTAGAGTGAAAACATCTGTGGCATTTTAAATCTGGACGAGCCACACCTTGGGAGTAGGAAAATGTATCCAGCCAGACAAAGTAATTTCTGAATGATGACTTCAGCTGATGTTATCTATGCTTCTAGGCAGAGGTTCTAAGAACTGAAGCCAGAAGTTTTTTGCAGCCAAATAATACTGGGAGAAGGACTGTATTTGGAATAGACTGGCTGAGGCAGGTTCTGCGTCCAACACACTCCAGTCTTCTGTCTATGACATGACAAATGCTTCTAGCTCCATCAGCTGTGTATCAGCTGCATCCTTCACTGCTCAACTCAGAAAATTATCCATTTTTTCAAGTATACCTTAATGGGTTTCTTCTTGTTTCAGATGGCAGGGAAAAAAAAATAAATTTTTTTATTGAAAAGCAAGTATGATTAATAAATAAATGATGGGCACGCTGAATATCAGCTAACATAGTGCTGCCCTACAGTAGGTGAAATATGCACAGTCAAGCTAGGAGCACTCAGTAGTTTTGCACACATTAAATTATTTTTTTCTGCACCACTCAACATAGTCTCATTATGCCCCATTAAACCCTGATAATTAAAACAAAATATATTGGAATTGTTTATCCTGGACTTTGTAAGGAAATGAGGTTCATAATAATGCCAAGGGAAAAAAATTTACACTAGAATTTGTAATTAGAATAACAATTAAGCACAAGGTTTTTTTTTTGGTTTTTTTTTTTTTTAAGTTAGAATAAGTGTATACTTTCTTGTTATTTATTAACTGAAATAAGTAAGAATTCCAAAATGGAAATGCTATGCTTTGGAGTCTTGGTTTAATTGAAACATCCTACCTTTAGGTGGTATACCAAAGAGCAACAGATAGGGGTTTAGAGGGAATAGGGGTGGTCTTCAGCATAGACAGCCTGGACAAGGGTTGGTGACCTGACTGCATCCTTATGCCCTGTTGCACCACAACAGCAGCAAGACAAAGCAAGGCTGGTAGCAAACCGCATTGGGGTAAACACAGGTAACCAGGTAACCTGGCCCTGAAGGGGTCTCCTTGTGAAGAGCAGAAACAAAAAGGAAATGACTGCAGATTTTACATGCTGGATGCTACCGTGAGCATTGACACCCCATAAACTGAACTTCGGAGGCATACAGAGAAAGAGCCTCACATTAAAGGACTGAGAGCCTTGCAGTGTTTCTTCTCTGCCTCCAGCCCCAAGCCTCACCGAGGACACAGCTTACAGCAGGCTGGGCACGTCTGAGCCGGCTCAGCTGGTGCCTGGAAGCAGAGTGCCCTATTAGCCGTTCAAGGTGGTGCATCTGTACAGTGCTGAGTTCTGCAACACAGGGTCTGCTGGCTTGGATATCTGACAGCCTATGCATCCTCTCCATAGCATGGAATCAGTGTGATTTTCCTCTGGTAAATAACACACCTTGCATTTTATATCCACAGAATGGTGTTACATAGCCCTAACTGAGGTGGAGTGTTCAGGGCTCATTTGAGAACATTGCCACATCCAGAGGGTGCATTTCAATGGCTTTGTACAAAAGTATGTCACACCTAGGCCATTTCTGCCTTTCTGGCCTTAAGTGTAGTTCACCTCCAAGGAGAGTAGTTAGCAGGTGTGAATTGACCTTTGGTGAATGAGACAATTGTGCCTTAAAACAGCTAATTAAATGTTTTCTTTCTTCCTACTGGGTTTATTGCTAGAAGCTATTCATAGAGTAAGAGGGACTGCTAACTTTGTCCCAAGCATGTGTGCAGCTTGGGACATAGATTCATGCAGATACTAACTGCCCTACTTCAGAGCTAGATCACAGCCTGCCTTGGTTCTAGAAAACAAAAGCTGTAAGTCTTGCTTGTAAGAGGGAAAATGATGTGTTACTGAGGAGTGACTGGCCTTTAATGGAAACATTTATGTGGTGATGCTGTAAATCCAGGCCTCACTACGCAAAGCAGTGTTATGACATGAATCCTAGTACACTGGTTCAGATCTGCTCACAAAAGTCTTGCTTGGTTAACTATTGGGCTAAACAGAGTTGTCAGGCAGCATAACCCGTGTGTGTACATAAAAATTGCTGTAGACTATGTATTGTGATCCACACAGGGATCAACTATTTGTCTATGTCAAATTTTCTGCTAAATGTGATGAGCTAGTGTTGGTGGTCAGGGAACTGTGTCCTCAAAAGCCATAGGCAAAAAAAAAGTAAATATAATTTCCTCAAAACATCTAAAATTCCCTGAGTTTAAATCAAGCTAAGCATTGGGCCAGCTTTCCTGACAGTGAAAGCCCTACAGACCAAAGTGCTGCTGGGAATAAACAATCACAATTTTCAGAATAAGCAATGAATTCTGGGTCTCCACTGCTACTCCCAGGATTCCCATTTTACTCCTGGAGTCCAAGCTGTAAGTGGAAAGTGTCAAGGTTTTTAGTGGTTCCAAATCCGAATTAGAATAGATGATGTTGTAATGAAAAAGAAATGAGCAATAGGAGTTAAAACTCTGATTTCTTGATTGGAGAGACAGACATTTGCTGTTAGAGCCAAGATGTCATTTTTGTTTAAAAAAAAAAAACAACCAAACATAAGCATGTTAGATAATCCACTTGATATCTAACATAATTAGATCAGCCACTACCTTATGAGAATTGTTTCAGTTTATTTAGTAAGATGTATCCTTTCTGTGCCACAAAAAGAGGAGGACTGTGCACCATGTTGGGGGGATGGAAGAAGTTATTCGCCATTTGTAAAATCCTGCTGTGCTATGATGCTATGGAGAGGATTTATCAAAACAGAACAAATCAGGCTGTAAAGGGCCTCTGGATGTCATCTTTGTCCAGCTTTCTGATCAAAGCAAGATTGACTTCAAAGTCAGAGCAGGGTGCTCAGGACCCTGGCCAGGTGAGTTGTGTGTATCTCAAAAGATGGAGAGCTGATGTCTCTTGACCCCTGTCCCAGTGCACACCTACTCTTAGCATATCTCCCTAGGCCTCATGACTATGCTCTTGCTAATGCGACCCAAAAACGGGTTAGCCCTCAGCACTGCATAGGTGTACCAAGGCCACATGGTCAAGTCCTCATCCACAAGGATCCTTGCATAACCTAAGGAGTTAGTCCCTATCCTGTGCAAATACATGGGGTTGTTCCCTCCCAGGAACAGGACTTTGCATTTGACAAATTCCATGTGATTCTTGTTGCTTCCTACCCTCAATAACTTCCCATTTCCTAAATGTAATATTTAGTTCAATGCAGTATTTAGTTTTAGCACTGGATTTTAACAGAGTTCTTTTGCTTCTTTTGTCACAAAGATTTAGTCTTTATATATAAAAAAAGTCAAAACCTCACATTTATTTTAAGATTGTAACAATGCACAAGCATTTCTAAGTTCTCCAATGTTTCTCTGGAAATTCACTGTTCCTGAGTGAATCTGTTTACATTTACATGTTACCCTAGAAAGTTCACAGAGGTTGGCTCAATAATTGTGTAGATTGCAAAATGAAAGTAGTTGATGTATTTTCACATGGTATTGTAAAACTATGCAAAACTTAGCTTTCTAGTTTTCTGGAGGAAAATAGGTCAGCAGATAACTAACAATTTCTGCGATGTCTTCAGACTTCCTAGATTATTTATTATTTCTCCTAGATTATAAGCTCCTGCTCCAAATATAATTTATAATTATTATTGCAGTAACAATCTTTCTGATTCACAAGAGTACACTGTCACAGGTGCTGAGTTTTCTGCCCTTGTTTTGCAGGCTCAAGTCCTTTTACTAACTGTAGCTAATGACTTCTACCAAGATGAGCTTTTGACCTAGGCATTGAGCTTCTTCTCATGGGCTGGCCAATGGCTGAGACCTAGAGAAAATGGGGCTAGGATTCACTTCAACCAACTTCAGATACCAACAACGTGTAATCAAATTAATCCTGCCCTGAGCGGTTTACCTGGAATCCTACAAGACCCTGATAGTCTTAGAGCTGAACCACAAAAGTAACTTCCGACTGGCAGAAACGGTGATGATAGACAGTCACGAAGTGACATTTTCAAACTGGCGTGAGAGCTTCGAGAGCAAAAAAATCCTGTACAGGTGAATGGGAGCCAGAGGCTGCAGCACACTTACCATTTTCAGCTGCTCACCAGCTCCCTCTCCTGGAGGCTGCTGCCACTGCTGATGTGCTGCACTTGGGGTGGGTCCACGGCCACTAAAGTCACCATCTGGCTCTTCATATTGGTTTATAAATGCGACAGCTCAAAAGCTGTTTCAAAGGCAGCAGTTTTTGGTAAATGAAGAGGACAGACCATGGTCACACACCAGGACACCAGCTGCCTCTGTGGTTCACCACCTTTCAGCCTCGTTGCTTCCCTGCAGCAGGTACTGTGCAAGAATAGGCAGAAATATTTTTCCCCATTCCATGAGAATTTTCAGGATCAAGCACTCAAATCAGCTTTCAAATTTTTGCATGCTAAAAAGCTAAAAGAAAAAATGTACTGCATTTTTAATCAGAGTTCCATAATTCTTTATTCTTATTCCAACCATAATTTTACATTTGTAATTTGAAATTATTTTAGGGTTTTCTTCATTTCAAGTACCTTTTGGATATATTGAAAACTTTTATTATTTTTCAAACAAAATGTCGAAAGGGCTTTTTTTTCAGTGTTCAAAGCTCAACATTTGATTTTTAAAAAGAAAATAATTAAAATATTCTGAACAGATTCATTCTTATACTAGGCAGCAAGAGGTATGTGTTCTGAGATTTGTGATTCCAGCTCAAATACACATATAAAATGTGAATGTAAACTTTGGAAGTGTAAATATAACTTGCCCAAAGACAAGATAAGAATATAAATCTATTTACAAAAAATTAAAATGAAGGTTTGAACATTGCAAACTCTAAATAAACTCCAGAGAATGCCAGCAGGCTTCTCTGTTCCCATCCAGCCAGGCAGCATAAACAAATTGATCAACAGCATGACCATGGCCATTCTCTTGTTGTTTTTTAGATGACAGCTCATGAATATATCACTTACTCCTCAAGGAAGGCCAAGCTTAGCTACAAGTCCATCAGCTGACCAGAGCTCTGTGCTCCTCAGGACTACCCAGCCTTTCCTTCTTCATCACATGCTGTTATGAGATCAGCACTTTGTGGTGACTCCTTTGTGCTATCTCTCTACACAGAAGCCCATGAAGTAGATTATGCCTCTTACTTAATAGACAGGTGACCTTGGACATTTCATGATGTATGATAACCTGTTCCTGTTCCAAGTCTTATCTGAAGCCTTCCCGACTTATTTTACCTCATTTCAAATGGTCCAAGGTGCCTGAGAGAGTGATAGGCTCTACATTTTAAGGTAACAAAATGAGACAGAGAGCACAGGAAAGGGTGGAGGAAGGGTTTTGTGGTCCTGCTTTAAGAAAACAGGTTGAGAAATAAAAGGTTCATGAAGCTGGAGATGAAAGGCTGAAAGACTATGGATGATCTCTCAAGCTGAATTTTTTTTAGAATGTTTTAGGACCCTGCCTCTAAATTTTGCATAACCTTGCACTTCCTTGTTCTTAAGCCCAAAGAATGAATTACAGTTTCCTCCTTTCCTTCATTCATGTAATATTCAGCTTGTTTAAATGGTTCCATCTCACCCTCTGAATCAACAAATCTCTGAACATCAGTTGAGCACCATTATCAGTGTTTCAGTAATGCCTTTCATTAGCAGAGAGCATTCAGATCCTTGGAAATAACTCCAGAGGGATTAGGATGGAGAAAGGCCTAGTCCTAGTTTCCTATTGAATCAAATATTAAAAAGTGGAACAGGAATGAGCTTGAATTTAGGCATGGTTAGAAGGGTGGACTAAAGACTTGAGGAGGTGTTACACATAAACTATGTCACTATCCAACATGAGAAGAAGAAGAAAAAGGGAGAAAGGAAGGTATTAATCCTTTCTTTGTGCTATTTCACAGAATAAGCACAAGGATTTGTCTTGTTGATACTAAGATAAAGATTTGGCTTCATCACACTTGGTAAAGAACAAGACTATGACAGTATCAAAATACCTATCTGGCTAGCATAAACATGGTGTTGGGGCTATCTCTGTTCTCAGCTAGAGATCTGAGGCAAGTTTATTCTGCCAGAAATCAAGTTACCCTGTCTTATTAACACAATGAGTTACAGAGAAGTCAAGAGACCGTGTCTCTGGAAAAGGTGAGCTGTTTTCAGGATTTGAAAGGCAGGTCATTGTTTTAGTGGCTCTATATGGATCAGGAAACTAAAGCTGGGCAGCTATTTTGCTGCCAAATATGTTCTATCAGAACAAAGGAGGAATAAACAGTAGCACAACTGATGTATATTTCAAGGGCTGGTTCCTGCAGACTTCCGAGCATCTGAAAAAAAGTTCAGATAAACTGATAAGTCCATGGGAGAATACGGACCACCCAAAGAAAGTGCTAACCTAAATCTGAGATATCATGTGTCTTTCAATATTTAACTTTGACCTCCACAGCTCTTGATCTCTAGTAGTTCTGGGTGTCTTTTAGGCAATAGGAAATACCTTTTATTCCTTGGACCAGTGTAAATAATGTCAATAATCATATCATCCATGTTTACATGAGATCTGTTGTGTTTTCAAAAACATTGGATTCTGGTAAGCCAGGGCATCTGCCTCTGGAAAAATCTTTCCCCTAAAGGCAAGGTCAAATGCTTAAGATGTTAACTTACGCAGTCTGAGTTTGCTGCTCTCTTCTGCAGTACTTGTTTATTATGGGTAACTTGAGTAAAACCATTGGTCATTTTGTACCTCATTTTCCTAACTTTAAGTAATGCTGCTATTTTTTCTCACTCATAGCTACTCCCTTGGAAGTCTTTTATCACAAATCTTGGTTAGAAGGCTCCTTTTATTGGGAAAGAGCACATCTGGGAAGAAACACTTTTATGTGACATTTTCACTAAAAACCCCAGACAATCTCCTGAAAACCAGTGTTGTTTTGCCTCAGCGAATCCTAGCATAGTCCCAGCCTGCACCCTGAGTCACTCAAATGGTAAGCAGCATGGGGACCAGGCATAGGTTTGATAAAGGCACATCTCCAGGTAGGCAACTGTTGCTATTGAATAAGGCACCTAGCATGCTAATCCTCTGTGCCACTAGAGATGCCACAAGTTATCTTCTTGTTCTCCATGGAGAGGGAAGGCAAAGTATGTTTTTTGGGCTGCCTTCTGCATGTTCATATAGTTCTGGCCATAGGAATGTAGTACTGCCCAGCTCTGAAAGGAAACACATAGTTTTCTCACAATACTGTATGGTAGATGGCAGAGAAGATGCATGTGTATTTACTTAAGGCTCAGTGTGACCTGGGTTGAATAAATATAATGCTAGCGGGGACGTGACTCAGTGATATGTGATTTAAGTTAATATCCTTCTTTTCTCATGTGCTTCCTCTGCCATATCATGAAATTTCTGTCCAAATCTGTTGCTTTCTCAGCCCTAGCCCAGGCTTTGATTGGAGACTTTCCTCTTTTATGTTGCATGTTCCCCTTTCTAAGCATCATCTAATTTCAGTCCAGACAGCATCTCTCAAATGAGAAAAAATATATCCAGTATATGCAGTCCCCATTAGAATGGGAGAAAAAAAAATAGAAGGCTAACTTTTATTGTGAGTGGGACTAGGAATGTAAAAGTTCAATTACCAGAATGCATTTGCTTTGTACATTTTAAACCTGCTGTAGCTAGTATAACCAGTATATGCAGTTGGGTCTAATTGCTGCTTTCCCGTTTGACCTAATTGATGCTCTGATTTGCAGTCACCTACCTCTACGAGCCCATGTTTCATTACATTTTACCCTTGCTCCTGAAATCCTAAAATCCCCATGGGGAGAAATAGATTACAGTGATCCAGAGCTTTTGTGTGCGAACTGACAATTCTTTCTCCCTTATAATTTTCTCCATCTACATGTGAACAATGAAAACACAGTAGGTTGACAAAGAGATGTATTAGTTACCTCAAAATACTCCTTATTTAGGTAGGCATAACTCCTTTTAACTCACTAGGAGTTTTACTTAAAGTCTGAATGAAAACTACAGTGGTATAAAATCAGTTCTGAGATATTTTCATAACCTAATTGGGATGTTTATATTACAAAACTGTTATTCTCAGTCTCTGCTCACAATTACAAAGAAAAAGTTCTTTGCTGAAGAATGTGTCAGTATTTTCCATGGAAAATTATTTAAAGGAAAGCTTTTGAAATATGGAAACCTCATGGTTTTAGCTTTAAACAAGCATTTCAGTCATCATAAAAATACCCTCAAAACCTCTAATGTCTCCTGCAGCTTTGATTTCAAACACGTCACATTCTTCATTAAAGCAATCATTGTTAAAACAGAGGGACATAAAGCAACATAGGATTTATTCCTTCATTAAACTGATGATCCGTATATGAAGCCAATTAACATTATGAGTCTGGTGAACATCAAGTGTAAAGAGGTTACAGAAAATTAAAAGCAGTCACCTTGGTCTTTAGATAAAGAAAGAACACTTTTACATTATAAATTATAGGAGTGTCCAAGCGGGACAAATCGGCGAATTTGGTTAATTGGAAAATACATTTTACTGCACATGAATTAGGGTAAAATAACCTTTTAGCTGCTAGCCTTTTTTTTGTGGTCAGATATTGAGAACCATGAGAAAGCAAGTGTTTGGACATGGAAGGGCAAGAGAGCCCCTTTTCATTAAACTTGAGCCATTCAGACTTTCTTGAGTTTTATAAATGATTCCCTCAAAGCTGAGCACTCTCAAGGAAAACATCCATTTAGTGATTTTGCTCATCAGTTCAGTTCTAGGTTTTATTGTCACAGGAGAAAAATGAGCAAAGGTGTGTTTGTGTGTGCAGCACAGGAGCAGCTCTGCTGTAAGACAATCAGCAAAACGTGCATCCACAATTATATTTACTTGGACTTTTCCTTGCAGTTCTAGTAACTAATATTGATATAGTAATAGTAAGGTATGTGAGAGAGACTTTAAGGACTTTGCATAAATAGGGATTTTTTTCCTGAAATATAGTAGCTCACCTCTCTGTTATTTCATGCTACAGCTTATTTTTAGTGCTTACCTTTGGTAGCTAGATGGGGGGAACTACCAGAGAAGTACTGTACTAGCCATGATCCAAAACAATTTACTGGTTTATTTGGTGGTTTTTGTTTGTTTGTTGTGCAGACCCAGCTTTGCAGGAAAGGGCACACGGAGAGACCCAGAAACAGCCCTAACAACAGCCTTGCCCCGCGGAAGGGACTAACCCTGCGCTACACCCCAGCGGTCCAGGCTGGGCAGCGCGGGGAGGTGCCGAGGGGTCTGTGCCGGAGGGTGCCGTGCAGGGGGGCGCGGAGCGGTGCGGTGCGGTGCCGAGGGGCGTGGGTCGGGGCGGTGCCGACGGATGCGGTGCCGGGGGGCGCGATGCCGGGGGGTGCGGTACTGGGAGGTGCGGAGCGGTGCGGTTCCAGGGGGTGCAGTGCCGGCGGTTGCGGTGACTGGGGGTGCAGTGCTGGGAGGTGCGGAGCGGAGCAGAGCAGAGCGGTGCGGTGCTGGGAGGTGAGGTGCGGTGCGGAGCGGAGCGGAGCGGTGCGGTGCCGGGGGCGCGGTGCCGGGTGGGAGGGAAGCTGAGCAGCGGGCGCTCTCCGTGGTGCTGAAACTCGCAGCGCCGCTGCCGCCGCCCGGGGCTCCCGCCCGCCGGAGAACAGCACCAAGACTCCGAAGCGCTAACTTTTAATTATGTCAACCCCACGTTTCGTGCATTAAAACTAAACAGGCACCGAACTGGCGAGGAGTGGAGGATTATATATTGCTTCGTTATCTCCTTGTTTTGCAGCTACTGCTCCTCGGGAGAAAGTTGAGCCTGGCCCGGCTCGGGATCCTTCCTCTTCTATTTAAAAAGCAGCGGCTTGGAGCGCTTCCCCCTGCTCCATTTTACCCTCTCTGCCTTCTGCAATACGCTGAACTTGCAGCCTTCAAACTGCTGGGGAAAGTGAATCTTGGAGCCAAAACAGCAATGCAGCCCCCTGACTAGAACAAGGCCTGAGAGCGCCATAATGAAGTTATTATTATTTTATTAGGGGTTCTTATGATAAAACACTCTCTCTCACTCCTTTCTTCCCGATGTCAGAGAAAAAGGAAAAGGCATATCTGTCTTTGTGCAAAGGGATGCTGCAGTACTGGCCCTGCATGGATTTTAAAGCTCGGGATGAAGAGAATGGCAGGGGAGATCCAGATAGCACCTCTGGATTATGTTCTTTTTGAGGTTAATTGACCTAAAGCTTGTGCTACTATTTTAGGGAGTGCAGTCAGATTCAAAACATTGGTCTTGCATCTTGCATGGTGCTGTAAAAGCCATCTCAGCTCATAGTATACTTTGCTGTTCAGAGACTTGCCTGGATGGTAAATCAATATCTGTTGGTAAACAGAGATATCCCTAAAAGCATTTATTTATGTGTATACACATAAATACATATGTGTGTGAGTATATGCATATGTATTAAAAAAAAAACCCCAAACATGATTGAATGCAGCTTTCTGAATCTGTCACTAGTATGCTAAAATTATAGGTGGAAGAATAAGATAAGATCAGATCAAATCAATTTGGATCTCGGGTCCAATTAATTTTTGTCTTGATTTGCTAAAATAATGCTTTGCTGGACTGAAACATAACTTCAAGTTGAATATACATTAGGGGAATTTCCACATCTATGCCTAGTGTGAAAGGCAGATAGAGCAGGTGATATTTCTAAGGCTTATTAGTGTTTATTTAATGAGATCGTACATGCAGGATAACTTTCCAAAGACATTGTCTCTTCACAATCTATTTATGCACCTGTATCATCTGTATCCATCTCCTTCGCTCTGGTATGAACGTGCTATGTCTTTAAACTCCCATCAGATCTAAGAGAGCCTGTGTAGATTTGCTCACCCTTCCTGCACAGAACATTACAATGTTTATAAAATATTAAATTTGTGTAGTCTGCCGGAGAAGCAATTGTTCCAAAATAAAATCAGCAGTCTAGACGAAACATAGACACCAGAACTTATCAACAGTTGTCTGACTTACATCTTCTGATGCATCTTGAGTGGGTCATAATACCAACTTTATTTTCAGTGGTGCATAAATTAATTACACGCATTTAATAACCAAAATATCATTATATTCCCCCTTTAATATCATAAAGGCTTTACGCCAGGGAAGCACTTAATGTGCAGGGGGCCATAACAGGCTATTATCCTTGTGTAATGCTATTACAGAACCAATTATGCGCCATTATACTTGCTTTTTTTGCAGTTTATGTGATTTGATCCAATCCCGCGTCCCTGACTTGAAAATTTCATCTGGGTACTTTAGAGTCTAATTTTCACCCGGGCTGAGGCAAGGGCCATCTCTCTCCGCTGAGCCTGTGTCTCGGATGCATTTTAAAAGTAATTGCAAAGGGTCCCGCCGCATATCATTTGCAGACGGGAAGCGAGCATAAATCCAGAGACCCCTCGCTGTGAACAAAATCAAACTTTGCCGTGGTACGATCGCTTGGAAAGGCAAGGCGTGTGCAGCGCGGCCCCCCAAAACCCATCCGGCGGCAATTAGCCGGCGCTTTGTCAGCGCCGGGGGCCAGGCGGCGGGGCAGGGCTGGCACGGCACGGCACGGCACGGCACGGCACGGCGGGGCCCCCCCAGCCCCGCAG
>JAVSBS010029253.1:9545-23706 GCA_033124195.1 Coracias cyanogaster | reverse complement strand
GGGTGGGGTTGGTGGGGGTGGGGGAGGGGGAAGAAAGGACGTGGCAACAACATGTGGTTGATGGTGTCCTTTCAGTTAAACCAGAACAGCGACTACAAAGGAAAAGGTTTACAGTAATCGAAGACAGCACTGGATCTGAATCCACAGAGTGAAACTTCAGCAGTGTTTGAAGTGTCAGCTTGCATCCTGTCTCCTGTTTCATTTACCTCTCTTACGTCTGTTTTGCAGATAGAAACCAAGTTCACGTCCATGTTCCCCAGCCTCCTGTGACCACCCCTGATCTGATTGCATGTTTTGCCCCACAATGGACATATGAGCTCAAGCATGTGCACACGTGTGTGAGCTTGAGGGCAGCTCCTGACTTCTAGTACTTTCAAACCAGGGCTGACCACGCTGCCTGTCACCCTGTGACAAAGTGCTTACTGGAGCATCATGGTACTTACCCAGCTGCAGATGTGCTGCATTTGCCACCAGCATCGGGACCTCTGCCATTGATAGCTGACAGTGGTTTTCCTCTGCAGCTCTCTAACTTCCTTTTTTTTTTTTTTTTCATTGACTGACTCTTTAATGTCCCTGATTAATATTGAAGTGTCCTGTTGAAGGCATCATTTCTCATGGTCCTCATTTATTCTTCCATCAAAGACTAACCTTCCTGATTGTTAGTTACCTGCTAGAAACTGGGTATTTGGGGTGCTTCGGAGGCAAGGCTGAACTGATCTCTTTTCACTCTCTTCTTCAATAGCTCATAGCCTCTCCCACAGTGGGACTCCCTTACCAAAGAGAGAAGTGAACCCTGGTGTGGGATTATGGGATCAAGGAATAAAAATAACTATGCCAGCAGCCTCCAGGATCTTTAAAAACTTACACCCATTTCTACAGATCTCCATCATATCAGAGTTCGCCCAGCTTCTCTGAAGCAAAATTCATACTCTGAAACCAAGAAACTCTGCTGTCTGGGGGACATTTCCATGTGTAACCCACTTCCCAGGTCAACCACACCTTGACAGAAGCATTGCTGTTAAAATAAGTCCCCAAGCCAACACCATTCCATGTAGATGGGAGCAGACGGCAGGAGGTATTTGAGCACAAAAGCAGATTGCAAAGGTTTAGGTGGCAAAGGGGCTACCAGAGAAAGAGCAAGGAGGCTATAAGGGTGGAACAGAGGGGAGATGAGGACAAAGGGAATCTGCAGTAGACTTTCTTGCGCATCTGTGATATCCAGTGAGCACCTCCATGTGTGGAGGTTTAGCCCTGATATACACACATGAAAGTACTGAGGATGCACTAAGAAACACTGTTTTGTCATTCATTCTGGCATGTTGGTTTGGAGGGGTTTGCTGCATTGGCTTGACCTGGTATGATGAAGCCTTTTACTAGTAAGGTAAAAACCATTCAGAGGTTTTCACGTATCCTTGCTGGTTCCTCTTCTCAGCCTGGGGATACCTGCATATGGCAGAGAGAAGTGGCAATGCCACACACAGCCAAATTTTTCTCAGTCTATAATCTGCTCCTGGGACTTCTGTCACTGTAGTACCTGAATACCTAGAAGTTCTGAAGGTGAACCAAGCTCTATCCCCTCTTCTTCACCAGTCGGGAAACTGGGGTTCCCAGAAACTGCACCCAGCCCTGCAGTGATGTGCAGGTCAGGTCTCGGTAGGTGGTAAACACTGGCTGCGTAAACCTCCTGACACCATGGACCCATGGCAAAGGGTGGCCTACGCAGCCTTGATGGGGACAGGTACCTGAGGCAGCTCACCAAGGGACATGGGTGGCTGCTGGGTGAGAGGACGGAGGTTCACAGGCCTCCATCCTGCTGCTCTGGCCAGTCTTCTCTGGGCAAAAGACATTTGTGGTTTAGAAGGAAATGAGAGATATTTAGCACCCAGAAATGATCTTGGCTACATAATTTCTCGCTGGAGGAGGTACTTCGGCAAGATCCACATAACTGACGTCATTGGATCCAATTTCTTTAAACACACTGCCCTGTATAACAAGAAGAAGGGAGGCTTTTCACTGCCAGGTTGTTGAGTGCAAATGTGAAAGAAAGAAACTCAGAATAAATTAGGGGTTTAAGCCGCCTATTTTGGATCCATTTTTAAGCAAGACTTTAGCTGTAAAAATATTCATAATTAAAATTCTGCCTATATCCTGTATAAATATCATTTGGCACTTCAGTGGAGTTCAGTGTTCAAAGTTCAAGGAATAGCTTGGATGTGGGCTTATCTGTAGATATATTGTCAGCAATTGTTGATTTTTTTGCAATGCCCTCAGCATCTGCAGTTGTGTAAAGAATGTGAGCCCATGTTGGCCTTAAATGAAAGTGGCATCTATAGCAGCCAAGGGCTGCTCACAGCGCCAGTTCAGATAAACTTCTCTTTCTTCCTTGAGGGCAGCCCCATTTCCTAAAAGTGCAAACCCACACAGTTTGTACAGGAGTGTGAAACGCAAACTGCTGCGCTGTAGCTGAAATGTGCTTCCCCTGGCCCTTCACTGCCTCTCAGCTCCTTCACCACAGGAGGAGGGTGGGTTTGAACTGTCTTAGCCAAACAGCTCAGTGCTGTTAGTTGAGAAAAACCTGACAGATTTGTGAATATCCACAGAGATGCTCAGATATGACTGTAAGTCAGATTTCCTCACTTTTACAGGCTCGGAGATGGGAGAGTCCTGCCCGACTCTCTGCCATCACAGGTTTGTTTTCGCTGTATTTCCTCCAGCAAACATTGTGTGAGTTGTCCTAGTTTAGATCCAAGGTGAAACTTTCCTGCCTGTATAAGGAAATGTTGCTTTTTTCACAGCAAAATGGCAGTCTTGCTTTCCAGTGGCAATACAGATGTCGTCTGCCGCTGGCAGGTCATATGCTGGTTCAATGAGCGGCACTGCCAAGGTCCACCTCTCCCAGTCCCCGGTGCCAGCTGCAGCCTGAGGAGACCCTGCTTCAAACCAAGAAGGCAGCTCTGGACCTCTCCAACTATTTAAGGTAATTAAGTTTTAAATGCTATAGAGCTCTGATTCTTGGTCTTGGAGCATTTCAGATGGTGAAAAGGACAACAGAGGTGCCCCTCAGCCCTATCTCATGTACCCCACAACCTGCTTTAGGGCTGTAGCAGTGAGATGACTCACTGGTCTTGAAGAGCTTTTTGTTCCATCTGACAGCAGAAGTGGGTCCTATGCAGCCACCAAAGCACCTGCAGCACCAAATGGCCAGGACATGGCAGCCTGAATCCTGCACCCACCAGGCTTCACTCACTGGTCTTTTGTTCACAGCTATTTTAAGGCAGACAGGAGTAAAAGAAATCTGGAAAAAATTTATAGTTTTTGCCCTGTTCCTTGCTATGGTTTATTGCACAGCTGCAGAAACATGGTTTGAGTGGGTCTGGGCCCACAAGACCCTCTGGCCTCCACTCCATGCCTGCGTTAGGATGACACATGGCAAAAACAAGCTCTAGCTGCTCCATGGCACCTTCCCTGGCCTCTGTCATGTGCCATGGGGATATCCTGCAGTCATGGCCAAGGGCATTACTGTACACTGACAGTGCATTCACACTTCTGCTGTGTAATCTTCTAAAAAAGAGTATGTACTCTTTCTAAACATTTGAAACAAGAAAGGCTAATATTTAGTTATTTATATTCTTATATCAGCAGTCAGTGGAGTTGTGTGGCAGGGGTGAAAGAAGATGTTGAGCTGTGGCCTCCTCTTTCAGCACCCCATGGGTGGATGGTTGTGTACCCCACAAGGACCTGTCCCACAGCAGGGAGCAAATGATAAGGGTAATTGGAGTTTGCTTAAGTCAGAAAACATTTGCAGGCCCCAGAGCGACATACTGAGGCAAATAGCAAATACTCCTGGACCACATAAAAAAGCTGTCACTTTGAGCAAATACATAACTGAAAAGCAGGCAGATTGGAAAATTTTCTAAAAATAGTGGAACAAAGATTAGCAACGCAAGAATCAGCTCAGAAGCATCAAGACACTCCTGGGCTTATTCAAATCACAAGTTCTTAAAGGAGGATTGCAAAGATGTTGAAAATATACAACCAGCTTTACATATTTCTTGGGCTTGTCTGAACACCAGGAGAGCACCATGTTCCTGGCAGGGCACGGTGGCTACCTGGGAAGTCTTTCCATTTTTAATGAGTGTCATGAAGAATTTTATTATCACAGAAAGGAATATAATCATTTTCTCAATAAAAAAATCTCCTTAGTCAGTAACTGCTGCCTAGCACTGAGAGGCAATTCAGCTGTCTTTAGCTGTCATTTCAGAAGACATATGGCAAGAACAAGATCAACCTCATACTGCCTTTCATATCAGGAAAGTTTCCCATTAATAACAGGTTTGTCTTTATAATGTGTGTCTTGGAATGAAATAATTTGAGCTATGTGGTATTTTATGAGACTCTGTAGAGACAGAAGTCAGTAGAAATCTCTGACCGGCTCCTCCCTTTACCTTCCCCTCTTCAGACCCAGCTTAGGAATTTCACAGCCATCCAGTTTGTTTCTGTTGTGCTCATACTTTCTCCCACCTTTCCATGTCCCATTTGGTTTTGTTTTGAAAGCATCACTCATTAAGTATTTATTACTTATTAAACCAACTCGTCTCATGAATGCATATTTTATTTCCCTTATTTTTCCCTACTTTTTACAGTGTGCCCATTAAAACTTGCATCTCTTCTTGTGGGAGTATTATACTAGTCTAATACTAATACTGCTGTAGGAGCTTGATAGCAAAGCTGCCTTTTTTTTTCTCCCAAGTAATGAGGCTTCCAAGATGATGCCTCTCTTGCGGTTGCTGTTTGAGTCTTCACCACATTGGCTTGAAGCACCGGACTTGCTATAAGAGCCTTCAGAAGCTTTCTCCCCACAGCTGTACAAGTGACTCAGCTGTTCAGACACCATTGCTGTCTGATCTCTCTCTGGTCAGTTAGGGCTTGCTTATGGATGAGCTGAATCAGTAGCTAGCTGCTGCTACAGGAGGAGAAAGACTGTTCTCCTCTGTTCCTGGGTCCCCTCTATGGCCTCCTCCAGATCCTAGTCTGCACCACACACTCCTCACCCTCCTTGCACCAGCTCTGGCACTTCTCTGATTGCAAGATAAGCCAATTCAGCCCACTAAAACAGCAGAGCCATGAGTTATTAATTCAACTCAAGGTGTCTTGTGAAACCATGCTCTCCATCTGAAAGCACAGCTGGGCATTAAGCTATATCTGGGCATAGTTCACACCGTAACAAGAAGGACTATACAACCTTTCATTTCTTAAAATTGGAATTATAGATTCTGGAAGGTATGGAAAAACACATCAGCAGTGGATCTGGAGCCATTTGCATTTGAGCAGCTGCTAAATTGTGTGATCTCTAAGAATGAACTTCTGAGTCATTTCTCAGCGGGGCTCTCATGAGCCTGCATTTCAGTGGGCAAGCTTGGACAGCTATGCCAAAGTGACCTGCCCCTTACCAGTAATCCATCTACTTCTTTTGGTTTATCCTGCAGTTTTGGAGAGGGCAGCCCTTTTAGACATCCTGTGTCCCTAGCTGTGAAGTTGCTCTCTCTGCTACACCAAGATGCTCCACAGGTTATGCTCTACAGTAAACTGGGCACAATGCAGGTGGCAAATTTTTAAGAGGGAAATGATGTAGTCCTTTCTCTTTTTTTGCTTGCTCCCATTTTCTCTTATGCATATCCCATCTTTAATGCCCAGGAGAAAAATGTCCTGTCCTCTGGCAGTAATTAGTAACAGGGCACAGCATAAAAGGAGTTGCAGTAAGTCTGAGCTGTGATCATAGGGCTAAGTATGTACCTGGGAAGTTACAGAGCTACTTTTTAAAAGTGCTTTACAGATGAAGCATGCTTTTTCATGGTGTATTCCTATTATTATGACCAGTCTTTCCATCTACAAAGGATCAGTGACACCTGTCAGGACTTGCTATTGCTCTCCCCCCATCATTATCAAAGTAGAGGGAGTCAGTTTAGAAAGCCTGTGCTGGCAGTCAGAGCTGGTAGCACTACTGCCTTCCCTCGCTGTGCTGGGCAAGCCTCTCTTGTGCCTCTGTTTAAATGGGGACAATAGTAACCTACAGCTTGTCTCCTCGATGGTGTGAGACTGGGCTCATTAGCGCTGGAAAAGTACACAGCCACCTGGATAAAAGAGAGAGAGAAGTGCTCAGTTTCAGTATTTGAAGACCCAGATCAGAGAGCCAAGGGCAGCCTTGATTTACCACTAGACATACACCTGCAAGAAATGGCTGAGTAGAAATCAAGCAGTAAAACCATTGACAGTAAAAACAACAATGAAGGCATGAAAAAAGTTTGCAGCTGGCCAGCTGGAACACAATGAAACAAGGAAAACCAAAAGCCACTGGTTTGTCTCTGACACTTTTTACCCTCCTGTTTTAGAGGCTTTTAAAACAAAACAAACAATCCACAGGATATATAATCTGGATTTTTTTTAAAGGAAACAAGGAAAAAGCAGAAAGGGCTTTCCTCCCCTGTAATAACTGCAGCTTTTGGAGGAAGGAGGTTCTACGTAAGACGTTAATGATTGAACAATAAATTCCTGGTAGTTAAGATGGGTGAAGCACAAATCTGTCTCTGCATCTATTCCCTGCCACTCTGACAGCCATCAAAGGTTGTCAGGCCTAAAGCCACCCATAAATTTTCCTGCTCCCCGCCAGCATACTGTAGTCTTCATGCCCCAGTATCTCAGGTAAGCACCTTCACATGGTGTTATGTACAGGCTGACATGTTTTATATATCCCCTCTGGTTAGTACACATTCTCATTCCTAGGAGAAAGGCTAAGAAAGGACATTCAGCCAGAGAGAAGTAAAAGGTTGCAGAAAGGTAGGTCACAGTTATGCAGGGAGGGAGAAGCAGCAGCATGGACATTTCTGGGGAGTGAGACCTGAGTGCCAGGGGGATCAAGTCCTGTGTTTCAGACAGGTCTGCACCTTGACCTCCAAACAGCAGGCATACTTCTGCCTGGGCTTGGGGCGCAGGGAAGCTGTTGTTTTCCGCCTCCAATGCCATCCATCAGCATGACATGACAAGTTTCCTAGTTTGTAAGGTACCTCAAGACAGACATGATGATCCACTGTCTGGAAACCAGCCACATAAAGAGAGGGGAGAGGTGATGAGGAGCTGCTGGTCATGTAGGACAGGAGCTGTAAATCAGAGCTGGGTGAAAAGGAAAGGGATTTTTCCTTTGGAGAAGCGGAGATACACCCTCTAGCCTTACTCTTGTCAGATATTCAAGCTTACTTCAGGCTGTTTCAGTGCTTATGAAGGAAATACTGAAGGGCTGTGTCTTGGTGGGTTCAGGGGGGTGCGTTAAAGATCCTTGCAAGACAGCAAGGAATAGAGGCAGACAGGTAAAGGAGATGTGAAAGAGTGTGGTCAGGAAATGTAATGGAATTGCTCAGCAAACCTGAAACTATTTTGATTACGTTTATAAGAAAAGACTTCAAGAAAGGGGAGAAAAAGGGACCACCAACATAGCAAATCCAAGTCAAGCTAATGGAAAGAAATGGGTTTTTATTATTTTAGCAAACATTGGTGGGGATGGGATTGAAACAACCTCCTGAATCCAAACTCCCCCCTTTAGGAAGCTGATCAAGCTCCAAATTTCCCTGTTGGCCTCAGCTCCTCTGAAGGGCCAACCCAAAGCCCTGGAGATGAACAGTGGGAACATGAGGAACATCAGGAGTAGATCCAGCTCTGTGTGGCTTTGGCTCGTTTCCCAGCAGACACAGTAAAAGAAGGGAGAAATTAAACCTGCAGAGGCTGGAAAGGATCGAGACACCAGTGGGGCTCCTCTCATCTAGCCATAGCTGTCTGAAAGTGGGGCGTACAGCTCTGCCTGGCTGTCTTAGCCTTCTTTATTGTGTCTGGAGCCACAAATGCCTCCAAAAGATGATTCATCCCAACAACTTGACATGCTTTTATGCTATCAATTCACATCCCTTCCCAGTTTGCTATTAGAGCCCAGACCCCTCACGACCACACTGCCCATACAGTGATTCATGCTGGGAGCCCCTTGCTCTGTAATGAGTTTCAAAAGGAACCGTGGCCACTGCTGGCAGAAGTTTTCCCCTGCATCTACCCATTGTGGCAAAACTAATAGTCTTGCATACCTCTGCACGCCTCCAAGGCTCACCTTACCGTACTGTCATAAGAGCACTTCTGCGACAGCCTGATACAGTCCTCTATTAACCAAAAAGGAGACCTTGTCCTTTTCACATAACCATCTTTCCACTGACCATAGAGAGGGTGCGCATGGCTCCTTCAGAGTAAACACCCTGTTTACCAATGGTGAACATTAAGTGATACCACTCCTACACAAAAGGATAGTGAGTTGTCCATGGGCAGCCATACTCGCAGGATTGCATTCTTTAATGGAGAAACATTTCTGTGATTCTTAAAAATAACTCTGTCCCTGAAACTAACAGCACCTTTAAGATGTCTGCCCTTGGTACTGCAATAAACCCAGTGCTTCATCCATGGAAGTTCATGCTGAAGAAGAATGAGTATGGGCTGGGGTTGTAGACCTTCCTGGAAGATGTGCATTTTTTAAGAAGCCAAATCAATAGACTCCTTCCACAAGCAAAGGCATCAAGGCTTATATGGTGATGAGGAAGCATAGGAAATGAACTGGAGATTAAATGAAAAGAGGGCTGGTTGATCTACCATTCCTCTCATTGAAAGGCTGCTGGGTTTTTTTGTGTGAGGTTGAGGTCTTACCGGAGACTGATAAATTGCAATTGTACTGCCAGGAGGTAAAAAGGCTCTCTAAGGGTTTCCTGTACAATATGAGACTAAACTGATCACATCTATGGGAGGAGAATGGTGTCCCTTGCAGTAAGCAGTACGGTTCTAACACTGAGCATTGAGGCCTTTTGATGTCTGGGGCATGTCAAAACTTGGGGAACTGAGGTATCTCTGAAGGGAACTCTTCACACCTGGCTCACTTGACCATTTGAACGCAGTTTAGTGAGAAGTAAGAGTAAGTGCCTGAGAAAAAGGTTGCAATATGAAATAAATTCTTATAAACACCAGACACATATGTAACTGTCTCCCGCTGCAAGCCCATCCCTCCTTGCTACCTCCCCACATTTCTGCTAAACCAACCAAACCCAGAAAAGGCCTATATTTCAAGAAAAATAAAGTAGCATAATTAAGTCTGTTACCATACGTGGCACAAAATCAGGAAATTACAGTGCAATAAGTTACTGTAAAACCACAAGATATATGTGCTCTCAATAACTACCTATATTTGTACCCTTGTCCTGTGCTAAATCTAGCAAGAGCGAGATAGCATACACCTCCTCAGTTAAAGGTAAACTTCTTCACCTTAACTTTTGGGTAAGAAGTTCCTCCAAAAGGCCATGCTTATTACACTGCTCTCCTTCTGTGACAGCTCTGCATCCCTGGCCAGAGCTGAGGATGCTGCTGGGTCTGCTCCCTCCCTAGGAGATGGAGAAAACAATACTAGCAACAGGTTTTCAGTGACACAGCCATTTAAAAATATCTGTTTTTAAAGAAGAGTATAATCGAAACATGCAACTACAGGAAGGCGGGGGAAGGACTTTTTACAAAGGCCTGTAGTGCTAGAATGAGGGGTAATGGAAGCTGGAAGAAGGAAGATTTAGATTGGAAATTAGGAGGAAATTCTTCATTCTGGGTGTGGTGAGGCACTGGAAAAGGTTGCCCAGGGAAGTTGTGGATGCTCCATCCCCGGAGGTGTTCAAGGCCAGGTTGGAGGTGGCCTTGAGCAACCTGGTCTCGTGGGAGGTGTCCCTGCCATGGCAGGGGGGTTAGAACTAGACAATCTTTGAGGTCTCTTGCAACCCAAACCATTCTATGATTCTATGAAACGGTGCATGTTATCTTAGTTAAAACATGGCATTTTCAGCTTTAAAAGAGTGTGCATTTTTCTGTGAATTGATATGTTTCACGCCCTTCTCCAAATTTATTTCCCTTTTAGCTTATATCCCTTCCTAGATGCCTAGATGTGATGCCGTTCACTAAGGAGTATTACGCTCACAGCATACCAGTTGCTCTTATGCTCTAGCCCTTTGTAGCAGACATTGTGTAAACATACCAAAAATAGTTTACTGTCCCTCAACAAGACCAAGAAAAACCTCCTTTTGCTTTCAGGTTCTGGCAGCACTTGAATCAGGCTCTCCCATGCCCCAAACTTCAGTTCTTTTGAGTATTTAGCCAGAGATGGAAAAGACACATTTCTTCTTACATGGGTATTATTATCCTTCAAATGAATATGAATGAAAATGAATCAGATCATTCATCAGATCTGATAAGCTCTGCATGAACAGGATACAGATCGCCTCTGAATGAACAAATGCTGATAAAAACCAGTATTTGAAGACAATAGGAAATTCTCTTTTATAGTATCAGATCTCCTTTTATGTGCTTTCTACCAACATTCAAGTAGATGAACTTTACTATCTTTTTTTTGCCAGAAAATAAATCTGTGAAATGAAAATCATGTGAAAACGCATATGATAGTGATCACCTGGAGAGTCTCATTGGCAAGGCTGGTGGGACAAGACTGAAACCTCTTTTATAGTCTTGGAATTGTTTGGTTTGAGAGAGAATAAGTATGAATGATATGACCAATTACACAGATCACATTTCAGGTAATAGCCAAATTGTAAATAGTCCCATAGTTCCTATCAAATTCATGAATGAGAAAGTAGTTGAACTATGAAAACACAATTGTGGCTTTCCAGATTCCTTTCCCAGTTCTGGCTGAAAGGCGGAAGAAGAAAGTGTTGGTCTCAATTACAAATACATGATACAACCTGCAAGCACAGAGCTTCTGAGCCTGCCCAAGAGTGCCAATAATCTATTTTCATGGAGTAGTATTTTCCGTGTTCAGCAGTTTGATCTGTCATTCATTTTGGGCTGGCCTCTTTAAAAAAAAAAATCAGATACTCAGTGAGGAATTCTTCACCTATGAATACAGAAACATAAAAACATTAATGGCCACCAGAGATGAGGAGCAGATGAAGGGTTCTTGAAGATCTACGGCAAATATTCACATCTCTATGATAGGGATCTAGCCAACATAAGCATATAGTTTGCATTTACATTTTTGGCACCTAATGAAATAGTCTTTTTAAAGTAACCACCTCATTTCCCTATAGAGAAGTACATGCTTTTGAAGGTCTCCCAAGGAGATTCACTCTACAGAACAGAAGCATCTAAATTTCTCTTCATCAGGTGAATAGGAAACTTTGGCAATATTAATCTACTCTATTAGACATCTATTTGGCAGTGGCTGGAGCCTCCATGGGAGATGTCTCTCAGTTCACACTGACCGGAGAGCCTAAACCTGTGTTAGGAACCACCTCAGCAGAAGCCAAAGCTGCAGGCAATAGTTATGTATTTTCATCTATGGAGCCTGCAGCTCTCCCTACCTGTTCACTCAGATAGTAGTGTGTTTAGGATATTGCATGAAAGTGCAGACATGCAAAACTTCGGCAAATGCAATGTTAGTTTTAAATACAGCAAAATTCAACTGCTGAAGAGAACTTCTCACTGATACCACAATGCTCACATGCACTAATAACTTTTTTTTTTCTTTCAAAACCAAGAAGCTTAAAATACTCTAAAGTGTTAATAGAAATAGGATGGATAAGCATTACTGCCTTTTATACACACAGTCGTCTATCTAGATTCCTATTTATATATTTATAGGATAAGACAGCAAAATACACACACACTTATATATTCATATTGCTGAAATGACATAGCAAGTCTGGAGATTAGACCACAAATAGAACCAAGATCTTCTGATGCAAAACCTTTTGCTTTAACCATTTGAGAATAGGTCCCCCTAGCCTTACAGGCTGTCAGATTAAAATGTAAGAGGAAAAGAACACAGAAACTTCAAATCAAAGCATGAAATTGAAAATCTGTCAGATCTGCAGAATGAAAATCCTCTCCAAAGGAAAATTCTGACACTATCACGTTTTCTCATGAAATTGGAGCTGGAAATAAGGTCATTCTGGAAAAAAACTCCAAACCATAATAACAATAATAAGTAAAAAAAAAAAACCAAACCACTCAGCATCATCCACTTCAGTAGGAGAGTCTGAAGAGTTTTGACAAGTACTGTGTCTAAGCCAAAAAACCCCAAGGCTAGATCTTCCACAAAAATCAGAAAAATTAAAGGGACATTGTCGAAGTTGGTAGACCAAACATTTGAGCTACTTTAAACTCAGAGTAATACAGAAGGTATTTTCTTTATTAAACAGAACAGCTGAAAGATATTTATGAAGAGTATGGTGATACACTTTGCATATTTATTTTGTAGCTAAGGATAACAGGCTTTGCAACATTTTTTTCTGTGTTTTAAAACCTTGCTCATACTGTAGGTTGAAAGATTACTTTCTAATTAAAACTTATGCATTTTCTTTTCTTTGCTCATATCGAGAAAGCTGTGGATAAAATCCAGTGGAAAGAAATTAAGTTAAAATGGGACACAGAGAGGGGGCAGGGGGAAAAATGTTTATTTTTAAGTGCGGCATGGCATCATTCTGTTACAAAAATCTGGCACAAACTGATTTTCTGAAGTGCTGAGAACCTACAGCTCCTTTGAATTCAACAGGAGATCTGAGTGCTCAGCAGACTCTCTGGGAAATCAGGCCACATTGCTTTAGATTCCCAAGGCTTAATTCTGCAACAATTTCTTCACATCTAGATTGGCATACGTGGTTACTCCAGCTGGAGTTAATGGGACACTTCATTGTTGGTCCGTTGACATATGTGCAGAGATTAGTGGATAGATTTCTGATTTAGATAGCACAGATGTAATCCATCATACTAAAGATGAATAAAGACTAAAGCTCACAGCGTGAGCCAGACAGACCAGACTCCAGTTAATGGCGGAAACAGGTATTTACTTGGCACAGGTCGTCCCTCCCAAGCCCAGCACAGAAACCGAAGTGCTGAAGTGTTCAGGAGCATCTGTGTGCAGCACAGACCACTGCAGGAGGTTGCAGTGGATCCCATTGATTTACATGAACATCCTCCTGGGTTCTGATGTATTAACTGCCGAGGCTCAAAAAGTCTGTATGGAAAGAGAGAGGTAGTAGGGAGGACAAAACCAGTTTGTATCTTGTAGCCCAGCACAGCTGGTTCCTACATTACTGGCCATGTCTGTTCACCAAAGGTTAGTGTTGCATGATGAATATCCTGGTGAGGCATTAGGTTTTCTGCAACATATATAAGGACAATCAGCACCTCAGAAGAGCTTCTGAAAAACCAGCATGTTAAGCAAGATTAGACAGGGTTTTGACTTGAAAATATTGATAAGTCATCTGGCAGCATGTAGTTGGTCCAGAATATGAGGATGTTACTGTTGAAGTAGTAAACATGCAAAACAGCATTTGTATTGGTTGGTACATTGAGTATTTATCCATGTTTCCCTTGTGATCCTTTCTCCGCTAGTGTCTCTGGAGCATTTTAGGATGTAAGCCCAGTTGCACTGTGAGAATATTTAGGGACTGACCGTCTAGGTAAGGAAGACCAAAACCAGCCCTCACATTGGAAGAAGCCTTGTGCCAGTACCAGGACACTGTATATTAGGGCTGCAAGGCTACTGTGTCTTTTTGCCTTCTTTACTTTGAGAAGAGCGGTTTCCTACAAGATGACTTGGCACCTGCAGGCCAGGTGCCTGCATCTCTTCAAGTGGATCACTAAAATGGAAGCTAGAGATGTAGGCAACCTCCCTAATACCAATGGCAACTTCCCACTAACTTCAGCCTGTAGACATTGAGGTGATATGTGTATGGCATTAAGAGCTGCTCATTTTGCTAGTTACTGAAGTGAGGGAAAGCAGGGCACTGGATAGGTCAGCTATCAAGGTGGTAGCTATAATCTAGAGTGAGAAGCCCACTGTCTGAGGAACAATTCAGGATGTGATAAACGACATTCATGAAGAGCCATGTGTGTCTCATACTTGACCTCAGCAGGACGGTGTTGTTTAATATCTTCATTAATGATACTGACAGTGGCATTGAGCGCACCCTCAGCAAGTTTGCTGATGACACCAAGCTGGGTGGTGCAGTTGATATGCCAGAGGGACAGGATGCCATCCAGAGGGACCTGGACAGACTGGAGAGGTGGGCCCAGGTGAACCTCATGA
>JAVSBS010029249.1:4499-30718 GCA_033124195.1 Coracias cyanogaster | reverse complement strand
CCCTGGGGCGGTGGCTGGGAGGGGGGAGGGCGCGGGGCCGCCGCCGCCTCGCCCCAGCGGGGCTGCCGCCTCCTCCCGGCGCCCCTGCCCCCGGGAGCCTGCGGGGGTCTCGCCGTGCCCCCCCTCGGGGCCGGGTCTCCGCTTCCCGCCCCGTGGCGGCGCCTCCTCGGCAGCCCCCCGCACGCCGGGGGAGGGCAAGGCCTGGCCGCCGCCCGCCGCCCTCAGCCCGCCCTTCCCCGCGGCGCTCCCGGTGGCCGGCGGGCGGGCGGGCGGGAGGCCACCTGAGAGGCGCGGGCTCTCCCCGGGCCTGCTCGCCCTGCGGAGGCTGCTGCCGTCGGAGGGTCCCGGCCCTGCAGGTAGCGCGGCGGGGAGAGCCCTCGCCCCGCAGGCCTGGCCCAGGCCGCACGCAAGGCACTGCCCGGGGCTGAGCTGCCTTCGGCGGGGCTGCGGCCGGGAAGACCAGAGGCTGCGGAGAAGGAGCGTTTATTACCAGTCACAGTCCCTGGCTGCTAACCCGCGGGCTAAACCCAGCTCCCGGCGTGCTTTTATCTGGCCCCTGGAAATGCCTAGAAAAAGAGACGACTCCACATTAGTCAGGACCCATTTAGACAGGCCACAAAAGAAAACACCTCGGTTGGCTGTGTGTGAGACAGCTGGGGTCCAGTGAGGCTCAGCAGCAGAGGTCGGTGCTGTGTGAACAGAGTTACTCCAATTACAGCAAAGGTCGGAGCCTGGCGAGAGGCTCTGTCTCATCCTGTCTGGGTCCCACAAGGAGAGCTGCTAAATCAGAGCTAGTAAAACCTTGACGGATTCAAGCTTCGTTCCATTAGTTCAGGTCTCTCAGTGCAGCACTTCCCACCCTGTCACAGTACGCCCGCTATCAGACGTTTTTCTAACACCGAGACTCCCCTGTTACTTTGGAAAGTGGACGGTGGGTCGTAGTCACCTTGTTCTCCAGGAGCACACAAAGGTGATCAAGCTTCGGTGAGGAATACGACATGGAGTAAAGTGTGTGTTCCCAGTACTGGAAAAGCACTGCTCACTCTGAAAAGTTGCAAGCACGCTGCCACAATTTATTTATTGTTTCCATTAGGAAAGTACCCAGTAATCTGAAAATGGATCTAGAAACCATTGTTCTAGGTACTGCACTTGACACAAAAAAAGAAAGCTCCTGCCCTGCAGAGCCCGTAGATGAAGCGAGTTCTAAGGATACCTGCTGAGAGAGTTGTGCAGGTTTTTTCAGGTCTTAGGGACGTGTTGCACCAGCACAAACAAACCTGCCAGAGCACTTTCTAAAAGCCAGCACACAAACAGGTCCAAACAAAAAGGCTGAAGCTTTAACCTACCTTGAAACTCTTTGCTTGCTTCTAACAAGCCCTCCTGCTTCTGAACGACCTCTCGGTTCTCCGCAGAAGCAAGGACCACAGCTTGCAGAAACGCGGCATCTCTCGTGACCCAGCCGACAGCCGCACACACAGAGGTGATGGGTTTCCTCACAGGCAGACACACGTACGCACGGCACGCCGCCTCTCTGCGCTACCTGTCTCGTCTTGTTTTAGCCATTTCTGGCGAGCAGACAGGTACTGGAGCATGCAGAAATCCTGCTTTTTGAAGCACCTTGAAAGCGGGCTCATATTTTTCAGTACCAAGGTGGCCCACAAGAACTTACCAGGGAGCAAGAACCAGATAGGTAGCGTAATAGACACATCTATGGCTGAACCTCTGTTGCGTGCTTGTTGGGCTTCTCAGCGACCTGTAAGAACCAAGAAACACCAGGAGATGGGACTGAAACTGCCTCTTTCTTGCTCATTCCTCAGTGCCAGATCACATCAGGATATAAGATACCTGAGGACTACTTGTTGTTTGCAGACTGCTGGATGATAGAGGCGTAATCGCCCATTGCTGAGTCATAACCACACAGTTGCATGGAGGTGATGACACAAGCTTGTGAGGACACAGAGAGTGATAGAGCTTGAAGATGTCTTCTTCCCCGTTCTCTTCTTGGATTAAGAAAAAGCAAAATATTGGGACAAGGCCCTCTGTCGCAAAGCAGCAGAGCTCCACTGCTTTTGGTGAAGCTGGGCAGATTTATGCTTGCTGAGGTTATAGCCGGTTCCATTTGAAAAAAATGTCATTCTGCCTGGACAGATTCTTCTTTCGTTTATCTAAACATGAATTTAATTCTAGGAAAGCGTCTGGCCTGTCTGAGGCCCCTCCTTCATTGGAAGCCTTCCTTGACAGGAAAGGAAGGCTACTCAAATACGGGGCTCCCTGGCATACAGTGGAGCAATAATGGAGAGAATCTCAGAAGATCCTTAGTGCCACAGTGATACTGCCCAAACGAAATCAGCAGTGGGCTTGAAAAGCTGTTCCGTCATTCCCATACCTTCAGTTTTTCCCAATCATCTTCACCAAACTGCACGTAGCTTGCAGGTGGGAGGCCATAACTCATGGACATGCTTATCCTGTCATGACTTTTTGTAACAGCACTTTAAATTCAGTCTGCGAAGGTATGTCACTGATTTTTGTAGGTGCTGTGACCCAAAAAATAACTCCTTGATATTGGCATTCCCTCTTTAACCTCTGCAAGAGGTTAAAGTCATAGACAAGGCGTGAGCTTAGCTCTCTGCTGTGTGACATACAGACTTACGCCAAGAGCTCAGTTACCAACTGAACGTGCTCATCAGCTACAGATCAAGGCTACCTTGGGGGCTGGAACTAGATGGTCTTTAAGGTCCCTTCCAACCCAAGGGGTTTGTATGATTCTATTCTGTGATTCCATCCCAGACATTTTTGAAATATTAATATATTTTTAGAGTTATTTCTAGTAGAAACACACAGGCAATAGCCAAGTTGAACTGTTATTTCTTTTCCCCTAGAAAAAACCCCAAAGACATGAAAAGTTTTCTTGTGATCATCAAAACCGCCAGCAAAGTAACAGTAATTGTTCAGTTTCACAAGGATACGCACACAAATACCTCCAGATAGACATCGCTTATTTCTGATGTACTGACAAATGTATGAATTGTCAGCAGACTCGGAGGGTAGATCAGTGATGTCAGTCGCTTTTCTTGTTCTGAGTCTCCTGTTGCTTCGCCGTATCTACAAGTTCACCTGACTTCAATTACGCAGATTGTTTCCTGGTCCTTTCCACGGCTTTTGGGCTCTCCCTGAGCCCAGCTAGTCCGTTTTCCTGGATGCAGACTTCTGTGCAACTGAAACTTTTGTGAAGTGTTTGGAAGGACGACTGTATCCCTGTGCTCGCCTTAAGGTTGTCTCTGAGAGCGTACTGAGAAAAGCAGAGATCCCCGTGAGTTTTGCTTCCCCACTGCACCATATTCTTTATGGTTTTTTAATTTATTCCTCCAGCAGATACACCAGACTCAAGAAACCTCCAAGTACGCTTCCCATATAGGGATGTTTTTCTCGCTTATCTCTCCTTGAGCGTAGAGGATGAGGAGCGTCATGGCAGAAAGCAAACCGATACGCGACCGAGTTTTCCAGTTTTCTAGAGAATGCAAATTGTTCCCTTTCAGTACCTGACAATGTAACACAAGTAACTTACCATGGCAACCAGCTTATGAAACAGAAAAAAAATTATAATCACAAGATGCTTTGTTGCTATAGCAAGGAAAGGGGCTGAGACCTCCTTATTCTCGTTGTTCTCTGGCGGGCCGTGCATCATCTAGGTAGCAGAACCTGCCAGTAGAAGTTTAAGTTGGATTTGGTGCAAGTCAGCTGCCTCGGGGGCCTATCTGATACTTGGACCAAAACTGAAGTGCAGTCAGAAGGAAAGAAGGAAGTGTTCAGAAGAATTGAAACAGGGCTGGATTCTCAGAAATACAAGGCAAAATCCATTTCCGCAGCAAGCTGACGCAACTCGGCAGATGCCAGTAAGGGATGAACCAATTTCTTCTGAAATTAATTTGGCTTCCATTCTCCTATAGTCTCTATTCTCTGTGACACAACCCCCTCCCCTCCCCCCTTCTTTTTTTTAACAGGAATAAATTTCTGCAGATCTGGAAGTATTTTGGAGTTACCTGGGACAGAGGATGGAATAGGCTCACAGAGCCTGCCTTCAAACCCATTCTCTTTACGGGGATGCTTCTGGGAAGGGCAGACTCGTTGCTACGCAGCTTGCTTATGTTAGTGAGAGAATTTAGAAATGGAAAAGGAATTGGCTAAGGACAGACACGGGAAACCCTCAGAATTATCGCTGTGGGAGGAAATCAGAACTGAGCTTTGTTAGCTCAGAGGAGGAGAATTCTGAAAACTGTTAATGTGCAATTAGTCACCGAAACCAGTGGAAGTACCCGGTTCTTAAGAGGGGCTCACTTATAAATCTGGAGAGGGTCTAGGGTATAGAAAAAATACCTGCTTTACTCTGAAGCTGGAAAGAATGCCTTCTGCGGGACAGTCTGGAAAAGTGAAGGAAAAACGGGAAGTTTCTTAATCTCTAGACTATTGATGTGAACCACAAGCAACACAGCTCCCACCGTGTGACGGCATGAAGTGTGTGCTCCCACTTCCTATTTTTAAAACGCTCTCTCCCAGTTAAGTTTCAGCTGTCGATATAGTAGTATCAGGCTTGAGAAAAGTGGCCAGCCTTCTGAGCTGCTGGGGGGCTTAGCTGAATCTACAGGTAAAATTCTTGTGACTCACAGACAATCCTCTTCTAGCTTCCTGGTGAGGCGGTAGAGAAAATACCGCTAGGTCACAAGCCCCAACAGCAGCACAACTTGGAAAGCAGCCTTTGAGAGAAGCTCTTAATGTATCAGATAAATCTACATGGAGATGCAAGGCTGGAGCTTACTCCCGACAATGAATTGTTATACTTTGAGTGACTGACTATAAAAAGACGATGGGGAAAACCTGTGTCTTCTGCAGCACAAAGAAACTATGAGATAAATGAAAGCCATCTCAAAGAAACCATGCTAAAACTATCCAACATTATAATTTAAGACAGTCTCCTAGAGACTGGGAGAAGGCTGTGGGCTAATCCTTACTGCAGATCGCACCAAGAGAGATGTAGCCACAAGAGACATCACAACTGTGAAATTCTGCAAGCGTGTACCATCATCCCAAGGGACTCTCAGAGATACCCGAGACTTGGAAGCAGAAGTCCAACTGAGACGCCACACAGACACCACAAAAGAAGATTGGTCAGTCCTGGTTTTGAAGGAGTTTTTAAGACAGACACTGAACTGGAGAGATCTCCTGCAGTAATCAGATTCAAAACCCTGAATTAATCAACCCTCAATCAACCAACAAAACCTTCCTCTATATCATCTCCAAAAACATCACATTGCTTCAGATGACCCAGCCAGTGAGTGGGACCACTTTGGTCTTAATCCCCAAAATAACGGCATTAAGATTGTATTAAATCCTACTAAATAGAATGCTCAGGTCTTTTTGAACCAAACCGTCTGAAACATTGCAGAAGATTCTGGGTGGGCAGAGCAAAATCGTCAGTCCTGGAGTGTTACCCGATCCAGGACAGGATCTTTCTCATCATGGATTTCCTTTTTGAAGTAAGCAGGGAAGCCAGGCAGTGCCTTGCCAGTGCCTGCCCCAAGCTCCAGCAAAGCTAGCGAGAGGAAAGATTCCTCTTGACTGAAATGAATTCTGCTACCAGTTGGATTTGTTCAAGTATGAACCGAAAATAGAAACATGCAGAGACAAGATGCTCTGGAATCACAGAAGGGAAAAAAGGCTTTGGATTCAGAGCTTGGAAGTGGAAGGAGGTCCATGTTCCACCATTCACAGACAACTGCTGATTCCTTTTTTTTTCTATTAAAAAAAACCACCCCAATCCAAACACATACACAAAAAAGACATAATTCAAAGACTGGTCATTTCCACTGAGTCAGCCTCCTTGTAGAGACACCGTAGGAATGGACAACCACCCTATCTCCCTGGACATCGATATGTAGTAGTTAGTCATGTGAAGCCCTCATCCAACTGCATAGCGGGATGTTTGGCCTCCAGATTTTGTTGGGGTGGGGGCAAGGTGAGGTATAGGGTAGATCTCTGAGACTGTATTGACAGGCAGTGGCGCTTTCCACTTCCACAACTACCTGCTGCTTTCAGGCTGGTCTGGAGCATGCTGCCCTCTGTGGAAAGCGCCCCAGAAAGTTTGTTCTGGTGGGTGTCTGCTTAACTCCCCAGCAAAGGTTCTTTTTGACTTTTGGTGCCTTTTCCCAAGAGTTATAGCTGATCACGTGGTGAGTCTAGAGCCTGAGTTACTTAGAAATGACACTGATTCTTTCATGAAATGCCCCCACCAGACCAAGAGTGACTCGGCTTAGGAAGGTCCTGTGTTCCCACTGAGCCCACCTGCATGGACCAGCAAGGGTCACATAGGGTAGGAGGTCTGGTAGTGCAGAAATCGGCAAGTTGGGAGCCACGCTGATTTTCCTGGCAGTGGTTTGCTGGTGTATGTACGGGAGCTTTTGTTAGCTGTCAGCTCTCATTGAATGTCAATCATTCCCATGGAGCCTGATCCTCAGATCGCTGCACTCGGAGAGAGGGTTTTGCCTTTGTCTTCATACAGCAGTAGCTCAGGACTTGGGCATCTGAAAGCCTTATTTTTTCTTAACAAGCCCTCGCCATATTTAGGCCCCATGTGATTTTCATTTTCCAACTCCACAGAAAAGTTTGAACACTTGGCAGCTTGCACGCTACCAGTTTCTTTATGGGACGGTCTGGATCACTTACCATGCTCTGGGTCATCTGTGTCACTTCTGCTGGCAGGAGCCAGACTTCCAGGACTGGCAACTGGATGAGTTGTTAAGGGATATCTTGCGCTCTGTGTCATTTCTGCGCCCACTGATGTGCGACAGATTTATCTGAGTAGTTCAAGGCCTCTCTGCACCCGATGAGTTTGTACTGAAATCTCAGACCATCCCACGTGCTCTCCTGGAGGAGACACTAAGATTATTCTTATCCTTTTTAAAGGAATCTTACTTCTTTGTCAGCTAATGCTGATTTTTCCTCTCCTCAGCATCGAGGAGCAATTTCTAACTGCATCTGTTTCTCGCAGAAATTTCAAAGCTGTGTTGTGCAGCATGCTTCAGGCATGCACACATGGTAGACGAGATACAATTAAAGACACTCATGTTTATCCACTTAAACTACTGGTTTCTTTTCCTTTGATTGCTTTTTAATGTACTGGCTGCACATTGTCTCTATCCCTGCTGCTCAGCCCTCCTTCTCATCATCAAACTTAAGCTGCTGAGCCTTTTCTTCTCTTCTGTCAAGTCTTTTACCACATTCTGGGTTTCCTTCTTCTGTAAGGAGCTGCCCTGAGCCTTGGTTCCCACCTTTGCAAGCCAGTAAAGCTGATGCAAAGCAGTACCCACCTAAAATGTAGCTGCCCTATCTACTGGACAGGGGGATGGAATACAGCCTTCCCACCATCTCTCTGCCTCTTGGTGCTCTTGAGTCTCTGGTGTACACCCTACTCCCGCACCCAACCTTAGCAAAGCTTGCTTACCTGGTCCCTTTCCATTACAGACAGTCTTGTCCTCTGTGGCTGCCTCTTCCTGATGCTCTTGCGGAGCATTTCCAGCTCCTCCTTCATCCCTTTCGGTGCTTACCTAAAACCTGCGCTGCTGCAGTGACACAGTGCACTGGTGACCTCTGCCTTCATGTTGTTTCTAGCAAAGGGAGACCCTCCTGCAGCACGGCCACTTGCCACCAGAGCTGGAGATCTTAAGGGACACAGCTCCCTGTGAGCTTATGGTGGTAGTGGTATTCCTGCATCCAGTGAGATTCAGACTAGATCTGGGAAGATCTCCTAACAGTTAGGCCGTGTTCTAGTGGCACTATCCTACCTAGGCTGTCCTGAGAGACCCCTAGTGTTGGTGAGGGCATGGTCCTCCCATGCAAACTACTTCAAGAGCAGCATAGGGCTAGAAGTCCTCCCTTCAGTCAGAGAGGTGGCACAGCTGATCTCTCCAGGTTACTTCTCACCCACGTCACACAGATGCTCTTTTTGCTGGCAGTTCCCCCTTCCTCATTAAACACCTTTCCTACACTGAAGCCGTAAGGCGGACCACCACTGCCATTTTTTTGTCCGCAGTTTAGTCATCCCCTTTCTTCTGCTGCTTTTCCAGCAGGGAAGGTGAAAGGCAGAAAAGGACCTGCAGACACTTGTATCTTGCAAGACTGGTGCAGGGTCATTGCATGTTTCTAGGTAACTTTTCAGGCAGGTGCTCATGAGCTCAGCAGTGATGTAAGAGTGCGTGTGTGCAAATCAGTCAGGCCCAGAGGCTTTCAGGGAGCCAATCCTTAACATTTCTGACGTCAGACCAGACTTCCTGCAAGATTCCTAGGCTGAGATGCCCAAATCAACATGTTGCAAATGTCTTACCTCACCTCAGGCTCTTGACTTTGCCTTTTCCACTTCCAGTTGGGGAAATACTGAGGCCAACGTACTGAAACACCAATCAGGTGTTCCAGGAATCCAAGTGATTGATGGAACTTCAGCCATTGACTATGAAAACATGAGTAAGCTAACGCTAATCTACAGATGTTGTATTAACAGTGAGTGATTTCCCAGTCCTCATTAGCAGTGCGCTTTGATGAGGGTAGAAGGTGTTAGCTGTAGTTTCCCCTCCGTAAGCCGTTTAATCGTCGGAGCTTACTGGCAGTGGGATTTGGGAGGCTTACACGATCACAAAGTGAATTAAGCGTAATGCAATACCCTCCCTCCAGCTCCTCTGGGTAGCACACGGGAGGGAATGGCTTCGGAGCTGCTCTGTTCCCCGTTGAAGTGCGCTGCTGTGTTCCGCTGAGGACTGAGCAGGAAGCTGCTGCCTCCTTAGTCAAGGTCTTCCTCGTTTTTGGGAGCACAATTACACCAGTGATCAGCACATGCCGGTGAACTTGTTACAGCACGTTCAGCAGCACGTTCCTTCTGGCTCACTGACCCAAAGCTTACTGCAAATATGGGGAAGATTCATTAACTTCTTCAGTGGCCTTTGGACTACTCTAGAGGCAAAAATACAGCGGCGATAGATCCATGGGGGAGAGGACCCCACATTCCCACCACATTTCACGCTGAAGACATGGCAGAAGAGATCCTGTAGCCCAGCCCTGCGTGTCCCAGAACAGTCAAATCAACACGAATCCTACTTAGTAAGTAATTCAAAAGCACCTTCTGGTTTGTGAATCATCTGCATCGCAGCCTTTCAGAGGATCTTAGGTAATGAGATGAGAAGAGTGCAGCTTCTGTGGTCATCTCTACCTGCTCGGGGGGCTGCTCTGGTCCTCGTTTCCAGCGGCTCTTTTCAAATGCTCTCTGCCACTGAGCAGTTCTCATCTGGAGATCTCAGACATGAAGTAATCCTTCAAGCTTTTCTAGAAAAAAGCCAACGACCATTAAACCTAGCTTACAGGTGGGTAGGCTGAGCTCCAGTCTTGATCACAGAGCGTTCTTTAGGGCCAAACGGCCTGAGCGGGCACGTTCCCGCAGCAGGGATGACGGCCTGGGAGGAATATGAACCTCCTTTGTTAGAGGAAAAGAGTGGCCAGGCAGAGGGGAGGGCTGGCTGTTTACAGGCATCCTTCACACATGGCTGCAAAGCAAAGAAACCTCGCTGGCCGCGGGGCTGGAATCCAGGTGGCCCTCGGCCGAGGACAGAAGCGCTGGGTAAACCGGAACGCGGTGCTGGGCCCTTTGTGCTGAGCCATCCCGCAGGTGGGGATGTAAAACTCCGCCTGATTGCTTATGCCTGAGTCACCTCCTCTAGCATTTGTTATTGCCTGGCGCGGCAGCGTGCTGCCTGCAGGATAATAAATGACTTCACTCGCTGTGGTGCTGAGGACACCATTAAAAATTAACCCTGGCAAATGCTCCTGCCTGCTTGGCTTTTTGTTTTTTTGGTGGTTTTTTTTTCAGTCAGAGCCAGACAAGGGGGAAGAGGAGAGGACTGCTGTTGAAATCTGATTTGCCGGAAAGGCAAGTGGTGAGTTTTTACTCATGGGGATGGTTCCAGCTTTGGTTGTTGGCAATCGAGGATCAAAATTCAGAGGGCTTAAGGCACTTGGTAAAGCTAAAAGCAGTGCAAGCAGAGAAGACTCAACAGGCGTATTGCGGGGGAGGCTGAAGAATGGGATAAACGGGGGTTATTGTGCTGACATGTAATTTATGACCTGTTTGCAGAAATAAGAGAATTTATCACATGGATGTTATGACCCCGTATAGGGAGTGTGGAGATGAAAAGCTCTTCAGTTTTGGTTCATGTATCGCACCCTTTTCTCACAGGATCACACTTACAGCCATACCCTATCTATAGCAGCATGCAGCATATTTGCAGAAACGAAAGGTTTGCATTAAATATCTGAGGAAATACATCAGCTGACAGACAGATCCCTCATTTTCTTGGCTTCTCTTGCCTCCGGCACCCACACAGTATCCATCAAATTGTCTTAAGTCAAACCCTCGCAGGCTGCATTCGAAGCTCAGGCAAGGAGCCAGGCAGGCTTAGAGAGCAGAGACCTTTCTGTCCGCACGCACTTCCCACCGTCTGCGTGCCGCAGGCCGGAGCAGGGGAGCTCAGCTTCAGGCTCAACAAAAAACCAACCTCCTTACTCCCCCTGCATCACGCCAAGAAAGGGATTTGATCTGAAGCCTGCTGACGCTGTATGAACGATATATCCTGCTGCTGACACAAAAGTTGCACCTTGTTGTGAGACGTCACCCAGCTGGCTTCGGGACAGCGGCGAGCAGCACGCCCCATCCTGAGCCCGCAGTTCCGCAGGGCTGTCCCAGGCCCTCGAGCAGCTCCATCCATCCATGGTTGATGCCCGTAGATAGCCTAGATGGTAACATAAGCTGCAATGCCAGGTGCAGTGACTGTGCAAGCAGATCTGCTCTCTGGCTGGCACGCTCTTCTCCAGAAGCACGTCGTAGCTGCTGATTTCACACACTGTACTGCAACACAACAGCACCTATCAGAGGTCTGCGTGTTTGTACTGAGTCACCTGCCCATCTCCATGTGGCAGAGGGATTTTAAAATGTCAGGCTCAAGCAGATATTATGCTGCAGCAGGGAAGATGATGGAAAGTTCCTGCATAAACAGTGCTATGAATTTGCTGGATGAAAGGCACTCAGACATTGCTGAGAGATGTTTCCTACTGGAGATGTTTCCAACTCTAAGACCTGTGCCATTTCAGGGACTACGGTTGAAATATTTCTCAGATTAATTCCTGCTTTTTATGTATTTTCTCTCCTTTATCTCTCCCTCCAGACAGAGCCCTAGTCCCTGGCTATCTCGATCAGCTACCTGAACCCCTGAGTGCCAAATCCCTTCTGCTCCCCGGTCCTGCCCATTGCATTGACAGGGAGCGTGTCTCCAGAGCAAGCAGCCCTGGTTCCTGCATAGCTGGGGCTTGGCCATGCACCACACCGCACAACAGGAAGGCTTCCAGGCTTCCCAGCAGGGCAGGGTGGTCCCAGGGACCTCTGCTTCTCAGCACCTAAGATGTTTGCCTGAATCTTGCTTAAAAAACGGACATATCAGAAAGTTGTGCTTGCAAGGACGAGGATACTTCCTGAACGTGGCTGCCGTATAAATAATGAGGAAGAAATTCAAGTGTACGATCGCAAACAAGGTGTGTGGCGTGGTCCGGGATCTGCCCTTGCTGGGTTGTTGACTCTGGGACAAACAAGGGCTTTCACTCTGGCTTTTAAGGTCCTGTACTCATTGCATGCAGTAGGCAGCAGTTTCACCGAACTCTGGCTCCAGCAAGCATGCTGCTGGAACAAGAATTCTATTTAAATGATCACTGACCAGAAGTTATGAAGCAATACTTCTGAATGAATCAAGTCTCTGCCGCCCAGCATATTAGAAAAGATCAAGCGCAAATCCAGTGCTGTTTTTGCCTCCTTTATGTTTTCCAAATGTTCAGATCCAAGTTGCAGCAGAGGTTGTCAAAGGCCCATCTCCATTGCTAACAAGGGTGGGCAAGTCTGGAAATGCAGGGTCTTCGCTCAGGCCAGAGGAAGTGAATGGAGATGAGTCACAAGTATCATAGAATCAGAGAATGGTTTGGGTTGGAAGGGACCTTTCAAGGTCATCTAGTCCAACCCCCCTGCAGTGAGCAAGGACAAGATCTGCAACTAGAGCAGGTTGCTCAGAGCCTTGCCCAACCTGATCCTGGAATGGTTCCAGGGACGGGGCATCGACCACCCTGGGCAACCCGGGCCAGTGTTTCACCCTCATTGTAAACAATTTCTTCCTTATATCTAGTCTACATCTGTGCTCTTTTAGTTTAAAACCATCACCCCTTGCCCTAGAATCACAGAATCATTTAAGTTGGAAAAGACCTACATGATCTCAAACAATCTAAAAAAGATCTTAGGAGATCTTTAGACCTAAAAGAGGATCTACAGGACTTTTAAGTAGCACAGGAGCATCATGACTCCTACAGATAACAGTAGTTTGTGCTGCCAAGAGGGTTTTCATTCTGTATCTCTGTCTGCTGCTGCAGGGATCTGCTCAGCCAAGTGCACAGCGCTCAGCTCAGGCACCAGGAGCCAGAGCTCCACTCTAAGGGTTTACATCAGGGTCTCTTCTAAGGTGTTCCAAGAAAAGAGGCTACTGGGACATCTAGGGGGCGGATCGCGACAAGGGCTTAGCCAGAAGTGCCAGCGTGCAGTGATGGAGGGCAGGTTGGCCACAAGCAAGGCTGGAACCCCTTGGAACAGACACTATTGCCATGGCCACCACCACGTGCTGCCACCAGAGGAGCTCCTGACAGATCCAGCCTCCAAAGGAGCTGTCAAGCAAGGCGTCTAAGGTGTGAGATTTGCGCGGACGGGGATGTGTTTTATGGTTTTCAGTGCTCTGAAACACTACCTGAGCATCTGTCTTGGTCTCACCCAGCATGCTGAGCTAGGTAACAGGGGTGAATTTTACTGAAACTTCTCGACAGCGCATAAAAAGTGCAGAAGTGTACCAATAATCCATCTTCTCCCATCACTCATCTGATGTAGCTGCTGGAAGAACAAAGTGCATAGTCCTTTTCCGAAGCACACGTTACGCAAAATCAGAGCCAGGGCTGTAAGGAAATTGCTACTTGGAAATCAGGTCTGTCCCGTCCGTTTGAGGACAGGGAAACATCCTTCCCTCTCGGAGGACAGGATTCCCTCTAGTAGTCTAGAGGAAGCCACGCACGACAATGACCCAAATACAGGTGAATCCCGAGGCTGTCCACAGAAAAGGCAACCCGAGCCCCTTAAATTCTGGGGAAATCCCGGTACGGGGTGTGGCATGTTGTATCACTTTTCACTCCCGTGTAGTATTTGCTAGACTCAAATACAGGCCGTGTTCGGCAGAGGCAGATGCGTAGGGCCAAGAGTTCCTTTGACAGAGCAGACAGGACCATTTCTGCCTTGGCTCAGCTCGTGCCCTGATGCCGAGAGCCAGAAGCAAGCACCGATCACCTATGGAGCTGAAACACCTCTGGGAGTGCTGGGAACGGGCAAGGCCCTTCAGGCAACGGAAGCACTTTGGCTCATAGCATGGTAGGACAGAGAGCAACGTCTTCTAGGCTGTACATGTTGGTCCTAGGATTACAGAGATGCATCTGGGGATGTCCAGGGTATGCAGCATTAGTCCCAGTCTGCAGAACTGCCTGACCCCTTATCTACTCCTCCCTCCACTACTGCAGGCTGTGCCTCAGCCACCGTAGTGCCTGCCCTGTAGGACAGGGGTTTACGAAGGACTCTTGCCAGAGCTGTTGTCCGCGGCGTGGCTCGCAGCGGTGCGGTTGCTGCGATGGCTGAAATCCTTGGTGTACATGAGCAGCATTCAGAGTAAGCACTCAGCTGTGCCAAGTGCATGCAAACTAGTGGTGTAACGGCAACCAAACTGGTGCTTTGCCCTGATTCTTTTTTGGTTTTTTTTTAAGCCCCAACTTCTCCACCATTTCACACCACGTGTTGTCACTTACACTGACAGGAAGCGACTATAAATCCCCACCTTACTGACTGGGTAAGGTTTTGTGGTGGCTTTGGATTGGCACACAAGCAAGGACGCCTTGCAAAGCTGGTGGCTGCCCTGCCTGAGGAGCGCGGGATCGACCGCCCACCTAACGCCTGCCGGGCAAAACACCGAAACGCGCGGAGAGCCCGCGGGCTTCTTCCCACCGCAAAGAACCAGCGGTGCTCCTGGGAAACTAGGGCAAAACAGCCACTGACCTTCCCTCCTTTCCACCATCAAGTCATTTTTCTCGTAGTTTAACACTGAAAACAAAGTTGTAACTCAATCACTGACCGTGGAACTCATCCCAGAAGAAATGCCAGGACCACCAACAACGTGGACCAGGTGTGAATTATAAATAGCTTTGGCAAGAGGCCTTCTGTGTCCCAGGGGCATCAATCCCGCAGCCAGCGCTGTTCCTTTTACATTTCTCTTCCAAGCCCGCCATTTTGAAGCCCTCTCAGCCAGGCCTTATTTTGCTGAGGATTTCTGCCATACCAAGGACTGTGACGCCCCTCAACTGAATGCAAGCCCCACAGTGGTACTACAGCAGTAACAACGGGGGGGTTGTACCTACCAGTTCTTCAGTGACAATGACCACCTGGCAGCTGGCAGGCAGCGTGAGCCTTGGCCCATGCAGGGGGACAGGCACCATGCTCCGGGACAGCAGAGGTGTCACGATAACATCCTAGAGCTTTCCAAAACCAGGGAACAGTTTGACCCAAAAGAAACTGAGAAAGGGAGATGGCCTGGAAGAGAGTGTGTCCCTCCCAGCAGAGCTGAATCACAGCTTAAGCTAATGAGATATCCCAACACGATTGAATCTCCCACCATGACTGAAGCCTGTCTTAAGCTCACCTTCCCTCTAGGAGACACTTCACCACCAGAAGGTGCTATTTGCTGCTTTTATTGCCTTCTAGTACCCCCAAAATTCTACCAAGCCAAGGAGGGGGTTCGTTCTCCTTGAGCGAGCATGCAGCAGGTCCTAAAAGCTTGACACCACAGCTCTTCCCCTGAAACCATGCACGAATGTTAATTAATCTGTGTTCCAGGAAACTGGCTTCAGGAGAATCATGACAGATTGTCAATGCACAGTAAGCTACGTCAGCTCTGAGCTGAGCTTTGGGGCAGGCAAACACCAGATCGTATCGCTTCTCTCAGGTGGAGCTGTTACTTTGCACTTGGCATTTTCACTTGCTGACTTGGTGCTGGTGATGTGGGTACAGGACAGCAACTTGCTGGTCATGACTGGCCAGAGTTCACCACGTGTTCTCTGCTTGCTGGCTGAGAGTCTGAGTCTGAAAGTCACATCATGTTACACTTTCATTAGAGTGAACGTAGGTCTGGAGAAGGAATTGCTGGATTTGGAGTTGATTTAGTTGATTTTTCCCAGTTATTTAAGGTGCATTTGCTCTAGAGGTACCTGGACTGGAAAATCTGCTTTTGAGATACTGCAATTCTTTTCCTTATGACAAGAAGTTGTTGCCCATCTCAGTTCTGCTTCTGTAGCACCATCTCAGGTGAGCAGAATGTGCAGTAATTCTGAAGAACTGCTCCGGCAGCACAGCTGGAAGCTGCAGAATTCCGCAGAGGCGAGCTCTGTGCTGTGTTTGGGCACATCAGCTCACGTGTGGCTGCCGTGACCGCTTCAGCTGCTCCTGGCAAGGCTGGACTGAACTTGGTGCTGTGCATCTCAGGCAGGTGTGAAAGCCACTTCTGAGAAGGCTTCAGGCAGCATCCTACTGATTATCTGTGGAGGCTGCATCTCACGTGATGGAGGAGTGCCACCACTGAACCAGTACTGAAATGGCAGCCTAGCTGAGGAGGTCTGGTCAGGTCCAGATGTTGCAGCACTGCTGTATAAGCTCTTCTCTCCCGCCTTATTCCAGCGCCCCACACCCTATGACAGAGGAGTTGGGGCTCCAGAGACATCACAGTTGAGTCAGCTGAAAATTGCTTACACGTGAGCAACACAGCAACATGTGACAGCACACAGGTAGCCCGGTGAGCCTCGGGTGAGCAGCAGGGCAGGCTGAAGAGCAGGAAGGCTCCCAGGCCCAGCCAAACCCCGGCACAGGTCACAGAGCTCCCAGACACAGCTCACCCATCGCTCTCCCTCTGCATCCTACACCAGCCCGCAGCCCTGCTTGCTGCCTCGGCTTGGCTCTGCTCCAGGCTCCACTTAGCATCAATTATTCAGCGCTGCCTGGCCGCTGTATCGAGGGGCACGCAGCGGGGTGGCCGAGCTCGTCGCAGTGGTGGGCAGGGAGGATGAGCAGCACAGCCGGGGCTCGGCGGAGAGCCAGCGAGCGACAGGGCGAGACGCGGCCTCCCGCCTGTCCCAGCTCCTGGCGCTGCTGGTTTGGCTGTTTGTGAAGTGGGGAGGATGGGAGGTGGAGGGAGCTGCCAGGGCACCAGAGCCGAGCACAGCTTGTGGGGCTTCTGGGCAGGGACCAGCCCTGGGTGCTGGAGAGCTGGTGTTAAAAGGTGTCTGAGAGCTGCGGCTCCACCAGGGAACGGGAGGATTTAATGGGAACACTGGCAAATGCCAGGTGTGGAGAGAGAGGCAGTAGGACTGGTCCCTGGCAGACAAGGCCACTTGGATTTAAGCATCAGCCTTGATACCGTCTACAGAGTTCATCTGCCACTGGTCCCAGTGCTGTGCAGCAGATGGGTACCAGTAAGCTTGCGCTTGGGACTACACTGCTGACCTGCTCTTGGTCCCCTGGGAGCAGCAGCCAGGCCCTGGGGGGCATGGGAGGGGGTAGAGGTGCTGCTCGACTGCTGCAGAGGCCATCTGCGCCCCTGTCCCCTTGGGGACACAAGCAGCTCCTGTGCTGGGACCTTCCCGCAGCAGGAAAGCGTGCTGGTGACCTGCTGCTCCCGGCACCAGCTGGTGGCCAGGCATTTAGCCTATGCTGGACACCAGGCATATGGCTTGCGTCCACCCAGAAGTCTTTCACTTCTCTGGTACGGGATGGAAGTCCTAGGCTTACCTGGTGGGCGAGTCCTGAGGTGGCCTCTCCCTGGGGAGGACTCTGCAGTGCGTGCTCGGTACATCCTCCGTGAGCTGAGCCCCAGAACCCTACCTGGGACTCCTGTTGAGCACCCATTCAAGGCTGGGTACCGCTGTGTCTCCCGCATATCGCTGGCAGGATGCGGTGGAACTGCTCACAGCGGAGCATCCTAGACTGACATCCAGTGTGAAATGATATGGGAGATGTGCTGAGAGCCGCGTCCTCGCTGCTCTGCTGCTCCACCGCGGTAAGTCCTGGTGCTGGCTTTTTTGTTCTGCAGGGTGGCAGACCAGGTTTTAATGATTGGATATTAACTTGGGGTCACTGGAGAACAAGACAGGAGCTTTTTATGTCCCCGTTTGAGCTTTTAGGTGAAGCAGAGCCCTGCTAGAAGCAGGAAGAGCAGCCCACAGCACCCACTGGGTGATGCCACATTTTCTACAGTGCCCTTAAACCCTGGGGTAGCATTTAGCTGATCCTGGCCCTTCCTTTTGCTGTCAGTCTTTGTGCCCTCTGTGCCACTCCGGTAGAGACAGATGACCCTGCATTTACCATGACCGTGCTGCCTGAGTACCAAACGGGAGCCTTCTCTTAGGAGAAACCAACATTCTGCCCAAATTTAAAGCCCCCACCAAAGCCAAGAGTACCCTGGTCATCTATGCAGGGAGCACTGGCTGCAAAATCTGGGGTGTTTCGGAGGTGCTGCTCCCCCACGGCTTTTAAAAATCCACGTCCAGCTGTAAGCAGCATCACCTCACCCGTACGCGTGACTCAGTCCTGACTCAACGCAGCGTCACCGTGAGTCGCACCCACCCGCCCGCCCGCCGTGCACCGAGCTGCGTCCACCCGCTCCCCATCCCACCCAGCCCTCCCACGGGCAGGAAAACAAACCCCAGACCTGAACACTCGGCCAAAAAGGAAAACTGCAGCGGGGCTGCTGGGCCAGGTGCCAAAGGGATGCGCAGGGGCCGGGGGCAGGACGCTGCCCTTGGTCAGCGAGCTGGGAGAGGACGGTGGTACATAGAGAGGGGCTGTTTTCTCCCCCACGCTGCTGGGGGTGCCTGGATTTAAGGGTAGAAAAGCAGGGAGGAAGGCAGAGCTGGAAGGGGCTGGACTCACCACACGCAGTGAACCAAGGCAGCAGGAGAAGGCAACCGGTCTCGCCGCAGCATCCATCACTGTAATAAACCTCGTGGAGTCTGATTTTATGCTAAACTTCTTTAACAGTTATCATTACAACCATGTAAAACACAGCATCAAATACTCCGGGCAGTCTGTGTGGATCAGGGTTAAAAGGAATGATTGACTTTTTTCCCCCCCGCCACACTAGAATCTCCTTACAAAAAAACCCACAAAAACAAAACCAAGCAAAAAAAAAAAAAAGCACAGACATAAAGATGTTTTTTTTTTAAAGTAATAATTATAATACATTAGAAAGTCACGAAGGAAGCGTTCCACGCTGTAAACAAGAATAGCAATTAAAAAGAAAAGCAGATGGCAGCCGGGCTCTCACAGTGCGCGGCCGAGCCCCCGACCTCCCCTCTCTGTCCCACGCTGGAGCTGGTCCCAGCACCGCTCCCACCGCAGCCACTCAAAGTGCTCAATTGCAACCCCCCAAAAACACCCCAGACCCACAACCCTGGTCTTTGAAACCACAGGGAGGGCGACACGGCGCGAGTCGTCCCAGGGCCCTCCCAGCAATAAGCACACTGGTGAGAACGGGGAGCCCGTGTCTGCCTGGTCCAAAGATCACCGAGAGCAGCTGGTGGCTTCCCCCAGGCTTGGAGGTGACCGAGGACCTTGCTGCTCGTTCCCGTTAGGGCTTGGAGGGGAGGAACCTCCCCAAATTCTTGTTGAACACCACGCACCAACTGCCATACAATGGGTACTGTGCATTTGACAGCTCTCCAAAATTAGAGCAAACCACCTTTTTAAACGCAAATACTGCAAAACATCCCAGACACACCGGGTGAGGAGCCCAGGCACACGTGCAACACGATGTGCAAAGGCCGTGTGCCCAAAATGAGGGGGAAAAGGCCAAAATGAGGGGAAACAGGTCTCAGCTCTCGCATGCATAAGCCAACTGCTCGGACGCAGCGTGCTTCGAGGAGAGGACAGACCCTCCAAGCTACTGAAACCAAGCCAAGCATGACCACCAGCCCTCAGATGCTTCTTCTTGTTTCCTGGTGAGCTCAAGGCCAGCGGGCTGCCAGTGAAAGGCAATCGAGACCTGTCCTAAAATACTGCCCAGGTATTTTAACACACAAATAGCTTTAACTACTGCACGGTTACTGAAATACGTACTCTAACTTAGAACCAAGTCAAGCACAGGTGTCCTTGAAAGGACTCATGGTGTCTCAAAACATGAACCCTGAACATTCATCCAGCACCTCCTTGAAGAGCAACTCTCGACGCCTCACAGCACCCCTGCGAGGTAGCTAATCAGGTCATCCCTGCTTTGCAGGGGGAGAGAGGATGGGCAAGGCTGGAGACTCAGATGGGGTCTCTGACAGAGCAGGGGCTGCAACAGAAGCTGAGGGTGCTGTGGTCTGGCTGGCTACATCCCAAGAAGGGCAGGCTGCTCCCTTCCATGCTCCCCCTGCTGCTAACATAACCCACTACGCGCACACAGGAAAAAAACCCAAACCTCTGTGCCCAAGTTTCCTTCCTTGGTTGTTGATTTCTGGGTGGGCTAAACCAGCAGGGCTGAGATCAGGTTCTGGGCAACACGTTCCCCTTCCCCAGCTCCTGCGCCATCTCCACCCTGACACTTCACTTGCTCAAAGTAAAAGTAGGCTTCAGCCTGGGCACTGTGACTGGACGCCGTCACAGCTCCAGCAGCTTGCTAGTGAAGGCAGGAGGTCTCCCAGGGCAGCAGCCCCTTTTCCTCTTCACCCAACGGAAAGGCAGCGAGCCTGCTTGCTGCCCTGGACCAGCAGAAAGGCCCCTCGGCCTGAGAGACCAGGCCCAACCGTCATCGCTGTCCTAGTCACCTTGAGAACTTGGGGAAGAACCACCCTGTTGGCCATCCTCCACTGGGGTCACACCACGGAGACCTCCCAGGGACTCCCCAGCCCCCCCCGGACACCGCCCACCACCGCGGCAGGAGCCGGGTCCAGCCGGGCACTGCTCCGTGGCATTGCATAGAGTGGGCAGCCGGGACGCCGCGGCCTCGCCTCGAGATGCTGCTGCCTACAACGGCGGGCCTGGGTGAAGAACTGAAGATCTATTGCTACAAAGGCCTTTGAAAGCAACGCTGCTGGCTGCACCAATGAGGCATTTTCAAGAAAGCGTTCTGGACTCCTACGCCTTGCGCCCACTTCCATGGCGGACAGGAGCAGAAGAAAACACGAAACACATTCAGCAGCCCTGCCTTTCCCCCCACACGCAGCGAGGTTTGAGGAGCTTCGAGGAACAGGAAAATCAAAGCGCTTTCCAATTTGTCCATAGGAAAGATGCAAACCCCATTTGCTGGTGTCTCTCGGTGCCGGTGGCCACCACCCCATCTCCTCGTACCAAAGCACAGCCCAACAGGCGATGGCTGCTGTGCTGTCACCCTGACGCAGCCCTGCTGAAGAGGGGGTCCTGAAAATGGGGCGAGGGTGCTGCTCCAGCACCCGCTTTCTCTCTGTCGCCTCCCCCCATCCCACTAAAATGTCACCGATTTGGACAGCTCTGCCTGGGGAGGAGAGCCTGAAAGGAAACTGTTCTCTGAGTGAGATTTGGCAACCTGCGGCGGTAATTTTGGTCTGGGGCTCAGAGTGGGGCGTGGGGCTTTCAGTGCGTTCAATGGTTTCTGGAGGCTTTTTTGAGCATCTGGCTTCTCCAGGTCCAGCGCAAGGGGTGGTGGCAGGGAGGTGGCGGGCAGGGGACGGCCAGTCTCTGGCAGAGGCAATGCCACCTGCTTTCTGCTGGAAAAGTCCTGCTCTGTGGCGTGGGCCACGTGGAGGGGAGTGGTGGTTTTGATAACGGTGTAGGGGCTGTTCCCCTCCGCTGCAGGGGACGGTGCCTGCTGGACGGGGCAGCCCTCGCCCAGCCCCGCTGCCTCGGATAAGACGGGCACGCTGCCGCCCAAGCCCTCCAGCCAGCACCCGGTGCTGCTGGTGCTCCCCGGCTTGCTCTGCTGCAGGCTGGCGAGCTCCCCCATGGACACAGCTTTGGACGCCAAGCTCTTCCAGTCCGTTTTGTCCAGCAGCGCGGCTCTGCAGCGCGTCCCGGCCGTCTCCTCCCCGTGCTCGCCCTCGCTGACGGGGGAGCCGTCATGCTGCGACGTGCTGGAGAGCCGCCGCCAGCAGCCCGGCACAGGATGAGGACCCTCCTCCAGTGCATCGAGCCCTTTCTCTTTGCAGATGGAAGATGCTTGTGCTTCTCCTGGCAGGGCAGCAGGATTTGGCTGCCACACTGCATGGTCCGTAGTGGAAAGCTCAGCGGTGCTCGAGTCAGGAGGACTCAACGTGTTTTGGAGAGAGGAGTCTGAGGAGCCGTGCTCGGTCAGGGTGGGGAGGAAGACAGACTTGTGGTCCGCCATGGCATGGTTGGGAGCAAGAATAGGCTGTTCAGGAGGCAGAGCATGATGATGGGCTTGCATCTCATTTGGCTTCAGAAGAGACGGTGGCTGCCCATCCCTGGTGGCCTCCACCCGATTCTCCTCTCCTGGTGGCACCCCATCAGGAAGGTGCACGTGGGTGTCCGTCACTTCAGCTGCTTCACTGCTCTGGAGGATGGGAGTCCTCACCTCCACCACTGTCGTTCCTCCCAGTGCCTCAGGACCTCTGTGAGGATTGGGCTCCCGGTCCGGGGGTTGCTCACCCACCCGGCCGTTCTGGCTGTTGGCCACATTGCCCTTCATGGCTACTGGGTTGAGGGAGAGCTCCAAGCCCAGGGGTTTCCGTGGGAACTCCTCAGGCTTTGCTGCATTGGAATGAGAGAAAACAAAATGAACTCCAAACTGTGCATTCTTGCCTCCGGCATGCCCTGACTGCGGGGACCGCAGATGCTGCACCCAGCGGGTGCCAGCCCTCCAGACCGCCCCAGCTGCAGCCATGCCAGAGGGATGCTCCAGGCCCCTGGGGACACGAGCACCACCGGCTGCTCTGCTGAGCTGCCCACCTTCCCCAATACCCACCTGGCGGGGGAAGGTCGAACTTCATCTTGCGCAGTTCGGTCATTGACACCTGCAGGTGCTCAATGATGGCATCGTCCTCGTACTGCAGAGAAGCGGCCATTTTCTCCTGCAGAAATTCCCGTAAATCTTCCAGCGTCATCTTCAGCAAGCGCTCTGGGGGACAGTAGAAAGGAGCAATGGCAGCGACACGGCCGAACTGCAGGGCAGCACGAGCGTGGGTTGCATTGCTTGGGTTTTATCTGGGATTCTGTGGCTGTTCCCACTCCAGAGTGGGACAATCTGAACGTGTTTGCCACTCTCCCACCTTCCTGCTGTTGTTCAGGGCTGTTGATAAATTTGCACATCTGAGCCACCTCTGGACAATGGCAGGACCATGGTGGGGCTGGGACCTATGCTGACCAGGATGCGCATTGTGGGCCATTTCGGGAAGTTCTCACCAATACCTCTAGGAGGAGGAAAAGCTCCATGAGATGGACCCCGAGCGTCAGACTGAATAGCCATTGCCAGCAGCAGCCAGGGATGTGGGCGGGGATGCTGACCCACGCCAGGGATGCGGGCAGGGATGCTGACCTACGCCAGGGATGCGGGCAGGGATGCTGACCTACGCCAGGGATGCAGGCAAGGGTAGGATGCAAGCAGGAACAGGATGCAGGCAGCGATGCTGATCTGCACCACACATTCCTCATGATTTCACAGCCAGGCTGAAACTTCTGCCTGCCTGCCGGTTTCCCAGTCTTTGCAAACAAACTGGACCCATGAAGGTGTATTTCTGGGTAGCCTGTTCCTCATTCAACCAAAGAGCGAGCAGGGTGGCTGTCTGCAGAAGCCAACACACAGTCCCACAAATCCCACTGGCCCAAAGGTTCCCAGCACACAGGATCAGCATCGCTCCCGCCCCCGATTAAAGACCTAACAGGGTGACAAAGCAAGGCTGCTGGCTTATGGGAGCGGAGGGGTCTAAAGTCCCAAAGACCCCGAGGCAGAAACATCACTGCCTTCATGCCACGTAAGAAGACAAGGGTTTGGCCATTTTAGAAGTCTATTACTGGATTTATTTCTCCCTCTAGAGCCTTTTCAGCTGAACTGCCACTCAGAGCTTTGCCCAGACAGACGGGCTGCTGTCTGTACTGCCCCTAAAAGCCTGTTGATAAAAGACGTGGGGCACAGCACGCAGAAAGAGGCAGCTGGGAGCGTTTCAGGTGGGCTTCACTGTGCGCTGAGCACAGCATTTCAACCCTTGGGGCATCTTCCTTCCTCCCCGGAGCACCAGCATGGGCCTGTGCCCTTCGGGGCACGGTTGGCAGTGGCCAGCAAGGCTTTCCAGGTGGCCAGCACAAGGGTGGCCCAGCACGGTGCCACCTCTGCCACACGAGACGCGCTCTGCTGGGACCTTACTTTTGTGCAGTTTGAGGATAGTGTAAGCCATGGCCGTCAGCACCCGCTCTCCTTCCAGGATGTAGATATCCCACAGCCGCAAGGTGAGGGTGAAGGGGGTCTGTTTCAAACACACAAACAAAAACCCAGCTCGTTAGCACCACACTCATTAGCGCTGATTGATGGGACGGTGATGCAGAGGTTGGTGGCATCACTACATCCCCTTGAACCAAAACACACAACAGGGCAAGGCATCAGATGTCCAGGATTCATCTATGACACAAGAACCTATTTTATTGTCCGTGGTTGTGCCTTGAAGCTAACACCCTTGAGCAGCTGGGAAAATACTTAAAACTTGGCTGTGAATGCAGAAAAAGGAGAAACTTTCCACATGGGGATGCTAGCACATGGATTCCCCTACCCTGGAGGGAGCACCGTCATCGTTTAGCCTTGTGAGTGCACTAAAACAGTTATTCCTTTGGTGTCTAGAGGTGGTCTTCCTTATACACAGGCTTACTTCTGCCTGCTAGAAAAGCCTCTGCAAGAGGTTTTCATTTGCACTCAGACCCAATCTGACAAACAGGAGCGAACTGATATCCAAAAAGATGGAGCAGCCCATCATCTCCCAGCAAGGATTTAAGGCACCTCACTAACATAGGAATTAATGCTAGTCCTACTGTGCCACTTGAGTTCAAATTCAGGATGATAGAATCATAGAACGGTTTGGATTGGAAGGGACCTTAAAGATCATCCAGTCCGACCCCCCTGCCATGGCAGGGACACCTCCCACTAGACCAGGTTGCTCAAGCCCCATCCAACCTGGTCTTGAACACCTCCAGTGTTAGGGTATCCACAACTTCCCTGGGCAACCTGTGCCAGTGTCTCACCACCCACAGAGTGAAGAACTCCTTCCTAATTTCTAATGTAAATATTCCCTCTTCCAGTTTGAACCCATTACCCCTCATCCTGTCACTACAAGCCCTTGTACAAAGTCCCTCCCCAGCTTTCTTGTAGCCCCCTTCAGATACTGGAAGGCTGCAATAAGGTCTCCCCAGAGCCTTTTTTTCTCCAACCTGACCAAGTCCAACTCTGCACTTACTCTCCCGTTTGGCAGGACTGGCCATCGCAGCTTTTCTACCAGTTACTGCAGTGAAAAGGATTTGGGGTTTCAGACAGTTTTTAGGACAGGCTGCAAAGCAGGGAGTCCCCTCTTGAGGTCACCCACTGTTTTAGAGGAGATATCCTAAACATTAGCAAGCCTGGACCTTGCCTTCAGGCATGCAAACCTCTGAAAATAAAGAAGTCTTGGCTTGGGACTGGCCAATTAGCTCTGGACAAATCAGGGTAATTTTCTCACACTTTCATGTGTCTCCAGTGCCCAGCCCGCTCCTTCTCCTGCAGCTGCTGCAGTGCTCTTTGTTGAGGTTTGTGCTTCCAGCTCTTCTTCTCCCTACTTTGTTTCCAGAGCCAAAGTGAGGTTAATTGCCTTCGCAGCAGTGCCAGTGGGCAAGAGAAAGATCTCTCCCAACTCTGAAGCTCATACTGCTGCTGGGCCACCTCCCAGCGACTGCTTGTGATGAGGCAGCAGAAACTGGCTCATCATCAGTGACACGTGGTTATTTTTAGCTTCTCCCTTATTTATTCTTTTGCCTTATGAAAGAGTCCATAATATCCCACCTTAGAAAATATTAACACCTTCTTCATATTATTCAAAAACGAGGCAGATTAATTGCGCGTGCAAGCGGCAGAGCAGCAAGCAACCCGCAGAGCATCCTCACCCGGTCAATGAAACACTGCAGGAACCACTTGGTCGTGTAAATCCCCGTAGTCATCTGCTCCTTGTCCTAGGAGGAGACAGCAAAGAGAGACTGGTGTTTCACCACGCTGGTGGCTGGAGGGTCCAGAAGCAAGTAGGGCTTTTGGGGAGGTTGGCTGGTTAACGCTGGGATCTGGATGCAGGATCTGGCTGTGGTTTGTCTCCCAGCAAAGCCACTGTGAAATACCAACGAAGCCCTGCTTTGGCCCTTTGCCCAAGATACTCATTGAACCTAACCCTTGACGTGGCCAGACTTCAGCCACAACTTTGGAGAGGCATCTCTAGAGGAAGCTTTTCTGGCCTCATATCTACTCCAGATATTTAAAAAACCTTCCAGGAACCCAAACCACACACTCCTTGCAGGCTACCATTTTTGTTTCCATAGCCATTCCCAAGCAAGCCCCTCGCAGCACCACAAAAACAATTAACCCCCAGTATCCCACAGGTAAATCCAGAGCTGCACAGTCAAGCCAGCTTTGCTAGCACTACCTCATTTGCACGGCATGGCTGCTGCAGGAGCAGGACGGCCTGAAAGGCTAAGGAAAACTCTTAACCCTCACCAGCATCAGCCTGGTCTATGCCTTTCCCATCCCTGCTGGTGCGCGGTGCTGCACTCGCACACAGCTTTGTTTTTTCTGGCATGGCTGGTGCTGGGATGTGCAGCACCCTGCATGTGCACGATGCTGACATGATCCATGCTGCAAAGCCAGGAAAGCAGCGGGGATGGGAAGAGAAGGAAGCCCATGGGATCAACGGTCAGCTTTGGTCTTTGTTTTCAGCTGGTGTTAGACACCTGCAAGCCTGAGCAGCCTTTAGGAGCCAGGAGGCATCAGCAGCTTTCCAAGAGTTATTCACAACCTCCTTCCCAAGGTTTCACCACCCCCATGCCTATAATT
>JAVSBS010029248.1:0-16764 GCA_033124195.1 Coracias cyanogaster | reverse complement strand
AGCGCGGGGGGCGCGGCCCGCAGCCAGGCGGCGCTCCGGGACGGGGCCCGCGCGGGGTGCCGCAGAGGGCACCGGAGCTCGGGCTGCCGCGGCCTGCGCCGGCGCTCGGCGGGTTTGGTGGCTTGGTTCAGCTTGTTCTTCGGGGCTTTTTTGTCCTGCCGGTCCCGTTGGCGGCGGCTCAGGGCCGCCCCGCCGGGCGCTGCTGGGGCTGGCGGCCGGGGCCGAGCGCGGCCGCGCCTCAGGGGCTCTGAAATAACCAAATTACTCCTGCGACCACGGGGAGAGAGAGGAAAGAAAAGGGAAAAAAGGCAGATCCGGGAAAAAAATAAATCGCTACTCTGCAGCTTAACTGTCTGGAAATTGTGCGGGATGTTTCCGTTTCATGGTCAGTACTTACAGTTTTTAAGTTGATAGGACAACAGCTCTGAGTGCTGTGTGCTAAGACTGGCATGTGATGGCAAATGTAACGCTGCGACTTTCCTCCGGTCAGTTGACGTTGTATGTGGTGTTGGCTTGCTTCTGTTACATCATTAAATAGGAAAAGGGGAGATGCTGATACCTTTTCTGTGGTTTGCTTTTCTTTTCTTTTTTCTTTTTTTTTTTTTTTGGTTGGTTTTATTTTGTGTTTTAACACTTCTGCTTCTCCTCCTACTGTCATGGGCCTGTGTGAGCTTTGCCTTCCCTAGTAAACTTTTTGCCAAGATTTTTGTTGAATGATAATTAAACAATGGATCGTTGTGTTCATTAAAGGCAGTGTATGAGCTTCTTGAATAACAGAAGGTACTGGAGGAGAGGTTAGGGGAGCAAGTAAAATTGCTTGGTCTCTATTTCATTTCCTTTAGTATAAATGCCAGCTGTCTTTCAAATATGAAATGATTTTTCTTTCATGTCTGCTCCTGGGCTAGAACAATCTGTTTGAAGTTTTATGTGAAGATATATATAAGACTTAAGTAAAATTAACTATACAATACCCCTGAAGCAAAGGGAATATAACTTGCATGGAGTCTTTATTTTATTCTTTCTAGAGCACAGATCACTCTATTACAACATTTCTCTTTGTTCTTGTCACAGGAAAAAAGGCTTTGATCTTATTAAGTATTTCCAGGCATATAGTAGAGGGAAGTGCTGGTACTGTAGGAGAGCATGGCTTGAAAATTGATAGCATGTGCCTGTTGTGGGTCAGAGGTGACCTTTATGAGCTTGAAGAGTTAGTAAATAGATGACAAATCATATGATGAGCCTTATATCATGTTGCACAAGGTTTTATTTAATTATTTTTTTTAACATCTCACCAGCTTTTTTTAGCATTTTCTCTCCTAGGAATCCTGCAAGTTGGACTAAATTACTCATTTAAATATACAGAAGCAGGATATGTGAAGTTGGGGGGATTGGTTTCTGTGTTACAGTTTTGGAAGCATACTTCTTGGTGTATTTGCCAAACCTTTGTATGAACCTTTTCCGTAACGAAAGAATAGTGCATACCCTAATTTTGATGTCTTATTGCCTTTATTTGTATTTTTTGACCAGTTTGTAGTTGATAGTATGTGCCTTGTTGTTTGAGTTGAGATTTTTTTTAGATGATTGTATTAGATTTTGGATATTGACATTCCTTGATACCTGCTATATATATATATATAAAACCTGATTTGTTTACACACAGGGCAAGTGGGAAATGACATGTAGAAAACTCGTGTTTTAAATCTTGAAATAAGTATGTTTTGTTCTTGTCAACTTCTTGAATTTGTAAGCCAGAATAAAGCTTGCTATTAAGCTGAAAAACAAGTTTTTGAGCACCGCAATAGATGATCACATGTGCACTGGCACATAAATCTAAAGTTTAAGAAGTCAGAGGTTTTTACTATTAGAAGAGGTTTAGTTTTTCTAATTTCTATATGTTTTAGGAGGGACATGTGAAAGAGATAAGTAGTATTTTAATACAAATCCCTTGCTAAGGAGTAAAATTTTACCGATATGCATAATAAGTGTTATGAAAAATACATATTTCAAGAACCCTGACCAAATTATAAAGGAAAAAAAATCTTAATGTCTTTCATAAAATTAAAGCACTTGCACTCAACTAGATAATGTAGCCTGTTTTTTCTTTTTCTTTTTTTTTTTTCTTTTGTACTTCACCTGTTGATATATAGAAAATATTTTCAGTTTATGGAAGGCTTAAAAAATTCCAGTGTAGAGCTTTTTGGGGAAAAAAAAAATCAAAGGTAAAAATTTCATCTATCTTTACAGTTTTACTTTTTCTTACTACATTCAAGAGTTATGCTACAGAGTCAAAAAATTCAAAACACATCACCCCCGTTAAAGAAATAAGGTTCAAAAATGTTTAAATAGAAATCATAGCACAAATTTCAGTTATGCTTTATGGACATTTTTATTTTAGTCTTTTTTTTAATAATTAAGAAGCTTCTTCATTCACTGGAGTCTTTTCATTTAAATTTTATAAAATGCAGTAGGACTAAAATAATATTTAACTGATAGAAATTTTGTCGTCTTTGTGCACGCATAATAAATTACAGCCTTGAAAGATTTCCACATTTTTCAGTTCATGAGAAGTTTAGAAAAAAATTTTCTATATGTACTGTACAAATTTTTTTATATAGATCACAATAATGTGTCAGTTATCACCAAAATAAATCATTTTAAGGAACAATGAACAATATTAATTATATTTTATATGGCCTATGACTAGTATTTTGAATGAGAATGAATATGTGAATAAATCACACATTATTGTTGTGTTCTGCACATTGTATGGATTAATTTGATATACCAGTCCATGCATGAGTATTTTTTTTATTATTGAATAAACATTTGTTTTTCTCAGCATAGGCTGAGATTTTACTGAGCTCTTTTTCCAAGGTGGAGTTACTGCATCTTTCATAGTACATTTCTACAATGCCTATTAGAAAGGGAGGGGGGGGGCAAATGTGCATATATATATATATACACACACACGTTTTGCATATGTGTAATGCTTTATGATGTGTTTTTTTTGTAAACATAGAGATTTTTTGAGAAAAAGGTTGATTTTTTGTTTTTGTTTCTTGAGATTTTTGAGTGTAAAAGGCTATGTAGAAACATGTCTCTGTGTGCATACATCTATATGGAGCACGTGTGTACAGATGAATAAATACAGACAGGTGTGAGTGTGTGTACACACGTGTACATTGGGTGTTTTTAGTGGAGAAAATGCTGGTCTTGCAGCCGTTGCTCTCAGAGTTACAGCAGAGAGAAACATGTTAAAGATACTGCGTGATGCTTAGATGACACGACAGCGTGCCTTTCTGTAGCTGTTATGCAATAAATTATGTACCAAGTCTTTTAACAGCAATGTAAAATGTTTTCAGTTTGTAAATTTTGGAGCAACCAGGTGCTAAAAAGAACGATCTAATTTTGCTTTTTATTGGTACTGGGCCAGTTAGTGTACAGGGAGAAAAGTACAATTAAAGCTGTTCCGTACCATATGCTGCCCACAGCAACTTAGACAAGGTCAAAGCTAACATTTGTAAGTCAGGACAAATAGAAGATCATCTGGAAAATCTCTAGGGGTACATGGCTGTGGATGTTGAATAAAGAGAAAGAGAGGTAGTAAACACTGGTCAGCTGGATTTTTTCATTCCTCCCCCCTCCCCTCCCCCCCATTCCTCGCCCTTCTCTTTCCCTTTCCCATACCACTAAAAACGACAAGTTACAATGTGTCAGCCCAAGAGAGCTTTCCCTGCTCTACTCCATTGGTTTGAACTGCCAATCCACAGAGCAGTGGTCCCCTGCCAGAAGGGTGTCTGGGCTGCAACAAGCTTTATTGATGCCTTAAAGCGAAGGTTATGTCCGTTTCCTTGGGCAAATAGAAGCAGCTAGGGATGGGATCAGGTGCTGTATTGGATGGATCTATATTTCTCAAAATGTGAGCGCCCAAGAGTGACACACCCCTCAGTGTGTTTGCTTTCATAATCATGTGCGTGTTGAAGTCCGTCCGTAGCAATAGAATAGTCTGTGTTGGAGATACAGAAACTGAGAGCATGAGTGAGCTCAGAGAAGGGATAAACAAATGCAAAAGATTGCATCCTCCTGTGGTCAGTCCTGGGGATGGGGACTCCTAGCACAGCTAGAACAGCCTCCTGAAATACAGGGAACAGGCTAATTAGTTTCAACTATTCCCTCTGTTTGTTTGTTTCCTTAAAATCTGAATTCAGTCAGGAATTTTCAAAGACTTAGTTGTGCATATCCTTTAGTAACAGCAAAGTTTGAAGAGAGTTGGAAGTTATTTTGCTTAGCGGATGAAAATATAAAAGCATTATTATACGTGTCTTTATTTCTGATGTTGTTCCTGCTGCCTTACCTTCTTTTTCCTCCCCTCTCTGCCCAACTCTACAATTACAAAAAAAAAAAAAAGTTTCCATATACTGAATTTGGATTTTTTGTAAGTTTGCCTATCACTTTTTAACATGACTTCAAAATTGCCGTTTACTGGGGAAGAAATTAGAAAGTATTTCTGCTGTAAATCATTGCAGTGGGATTCTGCATTTCAAAAATCCCCAAATAGGCATGTATAGCATGCCTACACTGCATAAACATTTATTCAAGATGGAGTTCCGTTCAGGTACTTCAAGGAGTTGGAATTTTCTTTAAAATTGTAATTGGATTTGCAGACAAGACTGATCCTCTATTCTCTTAAAGGAGTGTTTTATTTTTGTTCTGAGTGGTAAGAAGAACTTTTTGAATTGTAGGAGCCTTTACACCTGGTTTTGGAAACAAAGTACGATGGAGGATATGGTATACTGATCTTGTCTACTAGGGCTCTTCATTTCATCATCTTGCTTAAGTATCAGCTAAACAAGAATTCAGAGGGGAGGGTGTTTGGCAGCTTCTGTCTTGCTGTAAAGAGGAGCATGGAAAACTATAGTTACTATTCCACATTCCTGAAGTTTTAGTACATGATTTTGTCAGAAATACAATAAACATGAAAACAAGTTCCCTTCTGCCAGAGCTGCCTTTCAGGAGAACTAGCTTTTGCCACAAAACCTGCAGATAATACACTGTAAAATTTTTGCCACATGTGCAAAGCGTTCATCAGTGCGCACTTGTTTAGTGCGTGGCTGATGCTGATGGAATGTAGGTAGGCTACGTAGCAGAGTTTACAAGCTACAGAATAGATTATCCATCTCTACTGGCTTCAAAAATATTCTCTGTCTCCAGCACCCTGAAAAATATTTTCCTGAACTTTCAAGAAATGTTAATAATTAGACTTCAATGAGCAATGTAGTTCATCGTTCCATAAACTATGCATGATGGGAGCCTTGGTCTGTAGATAGCATGAGCTCATCGGAAGTAAGGCTTAGTTGCTTCGTTGCTATTTTTTAACCTGCTTTTAACATAAATACTAAACGTTGATAAATATTTAAGAATTTTAAACAGATTACAGGAAAATTGCCTGGGAGGAAGTATACTAATAGGAGGACTCTGTTATATTTACTAAATGTACTTACAGAGTGAGACTTGGAAGTTTCACTTAGCATAAAATCTGGTAAACCCAGCTCTTCAAATTAATGCTCATGTTATTGGCACTTGTATTAGTAAACAGAAGCACACTGTGTAAGCGGTAAGATATATTAGGTCCCTGTAACTTTTTCATTATAGGGTTGATTACATACGTTAATCACCAGGGCAGATTTCACAACTAGGTGATGCATTTGTTTTGCTTAAACCTGATGTAGTATAGATGATGCCTTCTCAGCTCTGTTCTGAAGTCGACTTCCACCACTGCCTCTCAAAAAAAATCTTGGTTGACATCTTGCCTTTCCCACTGGAGAAACATAAACCAGTTAGGGGGCAGAGCAGAGCAATGTGGGCCTCTCACTTGATGTCCTTTCCAGCTGATTTGTCCCACTTGCCTCTGCGGAGGCTATCTACCCTTCAGAAGCACTGCAGCATTAGGATTGATGTATATTCTAGCACGGCTCAAAAAAAGTCAAGTCCTCCACTTGATAAGTCATGTAAAAAAAATGGGTTTGGCCTGTGTTTATCAGAAGGGAATTTCCCATTCATAATTGGAGAGTGTTTTGCTTGTCAGTATGGAGACACATCCGATGCCTTCAGGCACAGTGCATTTAAGGAGATTAGAAGATGGGCTCCTCTTCTACTTGCTGGAGACAGCCCTCTTCAAGGAGACTCTGCAGACAGGCTGACCTTTTAACAGTTTTCCTTGTCTTCGTGGGCATGTCAGCCAGGAAAAAATGGTTTGATGCCTGCTGGATGTCACTGTTATCAGTTTAATAGCTAAAAGAGGCCATCTTGAGCAGCCACGTCATATTTATAACTGCCTTACTCAGCTGTTGCAGAAGAGAAAGCCCTTCAACTAGGACACAGGCCAGGGAGCTGCGCGCAGCCACGCAAGCCTCCTGCGGGCCAGCAGCCACAGAGCCTGTGTTTTGCTGGGTAGGGGTCCTTGTGCATGCAGGGCTTTGAGTGAAGAAACTGGTCGCTCTGATACATCACTTCTCAACTTAAAAAAACAAAAAATATTAATAATATTTTTTATTTAAAACCTTTTGTATTTTGCATCTCGTGGACTTCAGGTTAATCTTAGTAAATTTTCCCCTTTGCTTTTAAACTTTGTTTGTAGTAACACAAAATAAAAATTATGATTAGGTCATTAACCAGAAAAAAAACCTGGTGCTCATCTGCAGGTGATCAGATGACATCAGAGGCCTGGTTTTAATTTGTGGGTAGTTCTGATTGTAACTAAAAGAGACTTGCTCCTTTTGTGGAATTGGCTGGCTGTTTCCCCACATCTGGAGTTAATGAAGTCTTTGAGACCACATCAGTTGTGTTTTGCCGCCAGAACCCTTTGATCTGAAAAATCTAGACTGGCACAAGTGCAGCTTCATAACATTGCAGCAGTGTTTTTGCAAGCTATAGTTAAGATACCAAAACAAGCAGAAACTATATAAAGTTATGTGTCTGTGCTAGGACTTTCATGTAGCTGTTTGGAAGGGCCTCTTTTACGTTAATATAATTCATAACATTTTTATTATGTTAATGGCTTGTACACATGTATCTGTAAATGATACATTTGTAGGAGTTTTTCAGTTTTAATTTCCCTTTTGAGAGAATGTTTAATCAGTTTTTATAGATCAACCAATTACATAAAATGTTAGAATTTCAGTCTGAAGCTTGTATTTACAAATCTCGTTGGTAATGTTACAGTTTAAAAGAAGTATAGTTTGTCATTGTAGGTGATTTCACGTTAATCAGTGTACATCTCCATGGCAGCGCTAAATGTCGTAAAGCTTTGTTTCCACTGCTGTCCTGTGACAGTGATAGATTATCCATCAGCTATAGCATATGCTGTGTTATTCTGCACAACAGAGAACTTGTAAATGAAGCCCAGTTTTGCCTAATATGTTTGCAGTCTTCTGAGTGCAAGTATTTACAATTTGACAGAGTGACATTTCTGTTAAAATCTGTCTGAGGCATGGAATATACATGCATTCATCATATAGAGTAAATACATATGTACTGTTAATAATGCTTGTAACGTATTGTCATTCTGTCACTCGGTTTTGGTAAGCATCTCTACTTTACATTTATTCCACAAATAAAAAATTTGCAAGTAAAAGATTGAACGGAGGCTCCCCGAAAGGCTTGTGTTCTTAAAAATTCTTCATTTAGTTTGATAAAAAAATAATTTTAAAACAATCATGCAACTAAAAGTTGTAGGTTTTCTACTTGACTCATTTTTACCAGGTGTATTTTTCCCCACTGCCATTTCCATTATGCGACTCATGTCGACAGTGATGCCCTGGCTTAATTCCTTGTGCCCTTGTCCCACTTCCATCATACTGTAGTTTGATAGATTTTATTGAAATTCTGTTGTTGTAAACCGAGTGTAAGAGAGTGGTAAATCAGCCGCTCTGAATAAAAGAGTGCTGTCTGCAGGCACATGCCCAGCCATTTGGTCCGGCAACGGCAGGCCAGAAAAGCATTCGGGGGTGGGGAGGAGGGGTATTGGTATGCAAATGGTAGCAGGACTTGCCCACTTCACTTTCTAAATATCCGTATCGGAGCAGTCACCCTCTGGGAGAACAATGGTTCTCTTTTAGGGAACTGATGCTTTTTTGTTGGGCGGCTCAGTTTTCCTGGCCCTTCTCTTGCTTGGTAAACAACATCCCAGAAAGACAAGGGAGAGATGTGAATGTTGTAGAAACATGTGTGTGCCTGTGTTTGCATAGGAAGGGATAAAAGTATTCCCTTCTGAATTTTAGGGCATAGTGCGCTTTGTAAGTTGCATCATATAAGCTTTGAAGTTTTAAAATTATTCTTAACACATGCGTTTATGAAGCCTCATGTATTTACAAGTAAGGTGAATGATTAAAAAATAAAAATACCACTTTTTTTACTTTGTACCGAAAAGATGCTCAGGTTTCAGTGTTACGTTTTGATGTTCATTGCTTACATATTTCTGAATTTGTTGCTTTTTTTTACAGGATTGTTCTTTTAACATGAACTAGTCATATTGCAGTATTCAGTATATTGTCCAATATACTGGTATGAAGAAATGGCATTGCTTAGAACCACTAACGTTAGGGATAGAGGCTTTGAGTCTGTGACTACTGACTTTGTTGATCTGACTTACTTATTCTTGAGTATGCTTTATATTTCTTCTTAGACTTACTGCAGTGAAAGACTTACTATGTTTATTTGGCATCTTACAGTTTTTAACTTGTTAAGAAAATTCATTATTTGCAAGGTGAGAATGGTCATTCCAATGTGGTGTTACACTGAAAAAAGAATTATAATGGTTTTCTTTAATGTGAAAACATTTTGCTTGATGTTGCAATTTTAAGCTCCTCAGGACTTGCATTACATACATTTTTGATGACTGTACAAAGGCGTGCAAGTTTCTGAATGGATGATACAATGGGTGCATTAAAATATTTCCATTTGTCACTGGATGTTCTGTTCTTTCTGATTGTTGGCATGCCAGCTAATTAAATATTCAAACAGGCATACAGTAGTTTTAAAATAAAATTTGTTTGGGGCCCAGTTGTTTTATCTTGCTTTTTTTATCTTGAGCAACAAGTCTGTGCAAGTCATGCACTTAGAAAGCAAAATCAGCATTCAGGCTTTTATCAGGCCACCTGGCTGAGTTGGCACACCAGAAAGTGTGTTGTTAGGATCATTCTACTCTAGTTCCTCTGTACTGTGGCAACTTGCTAAAAAGCAAATAAAACAAGGGCAACAAATGCTGCAGCTTGATACACTGTTCTTTTTTTATTCCTGCTTTCTCTCTGTGTCTGTATGCTGTGATGTGTTTTTTTAACGCACAACACCCAAATATTATTAACCTGCTTTTACTGCTCTCCAATATTTAGGTGTATGCACCATCCCCAAGTTCTGATGATTTCAACAGAGAATCTCCAAGTTACCCGTCTCCTAAGCCACCAAGCAGTATGTTTGCCAGCACTTTCTTTATGCAAGGTGGGTAAAATTATTTCAAATATCTGGGTAGCTGTCACTTGTCCTTCAGGTAGAAATCTGCTGTCAGCCACTGTTGTACTGAATGAGTGAGGAAGCAAAAAGGTACCGACATGGTGTGTTAGAGCTTATGATTAAGTTTTATGTACTTTTAAAACAGTTAGATGAAGGGAGCCGTCTGTTGATTTAAAGTTTTTCTCATGACATTAATTGCTGACTGAAATTTAAGGGGATTATACACCGGGCCAGATGGGCAGAATCCCCCATCCTTTGAGTTGTAGGGGCTTCAGAGCAGCACACTGGAGTGATAGAGAAAAATGAGGTGAGGGCTTCTTGGCTGTTCTGGAATTTGACTGTACAATATCAGCTAACAGTCTTAAGCCTCAAATGCTTGTATATCCAGCATGCCAAAAAAAAGGGGGAGTTTGCATTAAAAAAAATGAGAGCAGAATTCATTTCCTCGGCCTCACGTCATGTAATTAGCTTGGTCTGTAGTCTGATGAGGTTTCGGAGCATATTAAAAGCATAATCTTTCAGTGCAGGAATGTACAGAGCTCTTCAGTTTGTGCTACAAAACGAAAACTGCATTGACACATGGGTTTAAGGCTTACATAATGTAGTCATTTCAGTTACTGAAATCTGCTATGAAAAGTTGTTATTCTTTTATGGTACTAAGGTATTTTAGACTATAAATTGCTTATTTTACGTTAATAGATGTGTTTCACTGTATGTTTATGATGAGCTCTGCTTAGCCAAACTTCTCTCCCCTCTACCTCCTTTTTTTTATTTCTTTCAGTCTGGAATTTTTATCAACCCTCTTGATATAAATCTGGCCTTAGCGAAGGTCTGTGTAATTAGCAGAAGTACTTGGTATTTTCTCAGCTGTGGTTGGATTCTATTTCAGCTATAAAGCCTCTGTTGGTTTTGGGTTTGTTTTTTTTTATATAAATATAGCACCAGTGTGGTGGCATGAAAATAGAAGACGCAGTATAAAGTGGTCATTTCCCTGCTGAGGTTACTCTGAGTAGCTGAATTCTGTATTGTTTTAAAATAATTTTGTAAAGGAAAGTAGAGCTCAGTACTCTTCTTCACTAAATGTCTTTCTCTTGTTTTCTGTTAAAAAAACCCAAAAATTAAAAAAAAGATGGGACCCACAATTCTTCTGACCTCTGGAGTTCATCCAATGGCATGAGCCAGCCTGGCTATGGTGGGATGCTGGGAGGCTCCTCTTCCCACATGTCCCAGTCCGGCAGTTACAGTGGCCTGCACACACATGACCGTTTGGTAAGATACACAGCACGGATTAATGGATTTGTACTTATGTATGGAGAGCTGACTTAAAAGAATTCACTTCTTATTTGCTGCTCTTGTATGTTAGTTAAAAACCCAGTTGTCAGAAATGACAAACTTTTACTGTATTAGATTTATGTCTTTTTATTTACATCTGTTTTATAAATAGACATCTTTGGCTGTATATAGTGGTCTGTTCAACGGATGGCCGAGTCCTTTTTCGATACTAAAGAGCTGGGTCTTGTATATTTGGTATTTTAAAATATCAACATTTATTTAAAGACTATTTAATGTCTTGTGTCTGTTTCTCTTCTCTCTAGAGCTATCCCCCGCATTCAGTCTCACCCACAGATATAAATGCCAGTCTTCCTCCGATGTCTAGCTTCCATCGTGGCAGTACCAGCAGTTCACCTTATGTAGCTGCCTCACACACTCCACCTGTCAATGGATCAGATAATATTCTGGGTAAAAAGTTCTTCCTGCTTTTTTAAAGTTTACAAGAAAATGAAATTTAGGGCTGCATGATGCACAAAATTAGTAAGATTTAGTTTATGAGATGATTGTATATCAGGGATATCACACCATGATGACGTTTCTGTCCTTAGTACGGCTGAGATGAGACAAATTGTTTTGGAGTGAGCTTAAGACAGTGGTTTATTTGCTTTCACGGCCAAGCCTGTGCTCAGGAGATTGTATACATCTAACTTAACAGCAATTATCCTTCCATAGTTTAGTATACGTACATGTTCCTATGGATAGTTCTGGTGTCACGGTTTTCAGAGCAGCTGTATCACCGAGGTACGGTGCTGAAGAAAGGCAGGAAGACTGTTTCTTTGGGGAGCTTGATAAACTGCATTGTAAATTCCTTTCTTAACTGATTTGGAGATTACTGAGTAGCCAGTGTGGTGGCTGGTTTAGTCTCTTCCATGCTTACCTAGAAAGCATGAAATACAAGATGATCATCTGTTATTTGCACATCTTAATTTCTAAGGCTGTATCCTGTTGATGCCCCGTGCCAGTTTGATATGATTTGCATTTAGCTTCTTTTCGAGTAAGCAGAATTTAGAGTGACTATATTGGCTTTCATTTGGGAACATGTTTTATACTCAGATCTTTAAAAAGAACCTAGTCAATGAATCTGCATGGGAAATTCAGGCTGGAAAATCCAAATTTGCCACAAACTTGAAACAGCAAGTGTTGCATGATCTGAATTTCTGATGTGAATGGCTTACATTGACTTTTTTTTTTTTTTGGCATTAGAAGTTGATAATTGGAGAAAGGGGATTAACTTTTAAAGGATCTATCTTCTACAGTAAAGCAGATATTTCAGAGGACTCGGGTCCTTTCTGTGTTTCCAGTTGGCAGGGCTTCAGACCTCCTCTTGGCTCGATGGCCTGTGGAGCAAAAGGGCACACAAAGCTGCTGACATGCAGCTAAGAGCAGGGGTGACATAAAGCTTGGTGGATAATAGCTTTTCAGGGATTTTCTAAAATAAAGATGAGAGTACAACACAGGGAATTAGAGCGGGGGTGCAAGGAGGCGCACAAGGAGCTATTTAGTGAGTTTGGCTTTAAGAATGAACAAAACATGCAGCACTTCAGTGGTAACGGTTTAGAAATAAGCTGCGATAATACAGTTTTCTGATTTTGTTTTTCTTTTCATGTTTCATTAAAATTAGCCTGTGATTCTAGAAAACAGTTTCAGTCTAACTGCTTTCACTTGTTGGTCCGTAAGTTAGCACAGTGATACTGTGTTTAACTTTAAAGAGCAGAGCATCTACATTTAAATCTAATTGTTTTAATTAAATTTTTATGTATAATGAGAACTGATTGTGTTGACACTGACTTCCTCAGAATATCCATTTTAAAAGTGGTTACTCAACTGTACTTGATAAATAAAATAATAAAAGTAAATAAAATTTCAGCTTTAAAAATAAGTGTTGGGTTTACTTTCCACATTACAGGAAGCAGGGGAAATGGTGCTGGAAGCTCACAGACAGGTGATGCACTTGGAAAGGCATTGGCATCTGTAAGTAGCAGTTAGAATATTCAGATCTGAAAGACATGTTTTGATCATTGCATCCCATATTTCTGTGTTTGTTCATTTTATAACATCAAATCAGGAGTTGTCGTGTATGAAGTTAAAATAACGTACTATGATACATTGTCATGTACTAGACAAATGTCTATTAAAAAGCAAGTGGAAAATGATTTTATTTGTAGAAGACTCATTCTGACATGGTTTTTTCAGATGATCGAAAAATTCAGAGCAGTTAGAATTTACAAAGTTGTTTAGACAAAGTGAAAGATCATTAAAAGTGTAGAGTTTGATTTTTATTTTTTTTTTAAATTTATTTTTCCCCTCTCTGGTGTTCTAGTTAAAGTCAGATATTTTTAACATTACTCTTAGAGCAGATCCTGCCTCAAGGTTTAAAATGTTTTCTTTTTTCAATGGCCTTATGAAACTGAGAGTTTTGAATGCTGTGTTGTGTAGCTGTAATTCATGAAAACCCCTTTACACTTCTGTTTATGCATATAATGTTGATAATGTAAAACATTGCATGTATCTTCTCTGCATATGCACGCATACAGCAATTGTTTTTGTGTTCATACAATCAGATGTAGTTTTTATAAAGCAGCAGTTGATACAGTATCACAGAAATTCCAGAGTTAGGAGTGATGGGTGGGGGGGAGCACTGTATTTCTTGTATGTAGCAAATGGGGAGACTGAATCTGATTTAAAAGATAGAAATTACTACTTTGCAGCCCCAAAAGACTATTTCTGAGTTGGGTTCTGCATCCCTCACATACCAGTGAATGCAAATGTGCATATTCGTGCAGATCTTGTTACCCTTGCATCCCTCAGAGGGTCATCTGTTAAAAGATTACCAGATCTGATAGTGTCTGTAATGTCCATATTGGGTAGGAGAACTCTGACCTACTGGCTTTGAGGAGGAAAACATTGTCCCTGTTGCTTTTGGGGATTCAGCAAGTAGATAACAATTCACGAGTCCAGAAGGCATTAATACTCCCGTTTTGTCTGCTTGAGACCTGTCAGAAAAGAACTGAGATAATTTTGACTCCCAGAAATAGCCATGCTTGCATACTTGAGGCTGTTGATTACTCTGCAGATGTATTAGGATGTCTGCTGTTCTGCAGCCTGACCAAAATGTCCATTGTAATTCTGACACGTGGGCCAGTTAGATCTGTGGGCCTTTGTGATGTTTTCCACTGCTCTCCTTTTCTTTTTTTTTCATATTACTTTCTTGCCCTTTCAGGTATTTTTGCCCAAGTCAGTAGCTGAGAAAACCAAGCTGATATTTTAAGGAAAAACTCTAAATATATTGCGAGTGGAAGTCAGGGCAGAAATGTTTAATCTAACTGGTGGGTGGGCCCTCGTTGTCATAGAAACTTGTTTCTGTCATCCCGTGTTGTTGCTTGGCAGGAGCAGCCAGGTCATTCCATAAATCATTTCTGTCATAGCTGATGGTGATGCATTCCATCTGCTCTATCAGTGCATGCCACAGTCTGCACACTTCAAATCCCTCGCCTCATCCATCTGCTTCCCCCGCACCCCACACGCACCCAGCGCACTTCCTGCGCTTGTTGGGCAGGGAGCACCGCTCACGGCTGCGGAGAGGAGGGAGCTGGTCTCTCCGGCAGGTGAAGCTAGCACACGTGAATTTTGATGGGTAGTAAAGCAGGAATACTCTTCTGTCTGAACAAAAGTTTTATTTAAATACTGCAATTGTATTGACTTTTTCTGAGATGGATTTTAAATGCTACTGCTGCAACTATTAAGAGGAATTTCTAGTTCAAAAATTCTGTTGATGTACATCTCACAATAGGCCTTTCATGTGTGAAACATCAGAGGATACGACATTTGTTCTTCAGTTTAGGTATTAAAGACCATACAGAACAGTATGTGATTAAACATGTAAGGCCAGATAATACATTTGCAAAGGTTCTTTTATTTTAGGTTTAAGCCTGGATAATTGTGGTCTTAATCTCAGGGTAGGCAAGAAAGAGAATTGTACATGAAAGTATTTACACAAAGTTCCCAAAGCCCTGTGGATTATGCATTAGTTTGGATAATGAACTAGTATAGATAGAAGAAAAGAAAATCTGGGTATTCGTGCCATTTCTAATGTGTTTCCCTGAACATTTGCCAAACAATAACCCTTTAAGATTGTGCCCATGGAGGGTTATATGGCAGGAGAAACATCTGGTTTATTTCATTGCCTAATGCCAAATCAAAACACTGGGTCTTTAATTTAGAGGAGATCAAACAGGAGGACTGTTTAACTTTGTTGATTATATCAGACCTCTTTGTGATAACTTATGTTTTGATTCCTACCTCAGAACTAGGGTAAAGGCCTTTGTACGGTCTCTGTACGGTCTCGGTAGTTAAATAGCCACTGGTGCCCTCACAAAAGAAAAGAAAATGTAGGGAAGTTGACTTCTAAAAGTAATTCATGAATTAAGTTTCTTTGTTGCTTTAGACTCAATAACATTAACATAACAAAGCCTAACTGAAATGTACACTGTAGTGTTTAAAAAATTGGACTAACAGCTCCGAGGTTTGGCTCTGCAGGCTCTCAATTGTGCAGCTTTTGTCTAAGAGCCTTTTCATTAGACCCTGGCATATTGGCACCCTGCTGACTGGAATAGACCATGACTGATAGGAGGAGGAGTCTCATTTGTTGCAGTAAAATGAGTCATGTTACCGTTTAAGCCTGGCAGAAGGTGTTAGGGTTGTTCATCATTGGTCATTTAACAGCACAGCGGCCAGGGACTGCATGCAGAATGAATTCTGACCTTGTGTTCTAGTTGTGGCTTTGGTATAATGTAGATTTTCCCTCTTTTATATAGCAAAATAAAATCAGCAGGTAGAGCAGTGGAAAACGGCCAGTTTCAAAGGAAAGTTCATGGTCTTTGTTCTGACATCATTTTGATTTTTTCATTTTAATTATCTTAGCTGTCTGGAACTCTCTACACTTCCCATACTGCCGTCCAGCATTTATTTGTATGCTGATGTACAACGCATACATTTCCTACAGTGGTCTGAGGTAGCTTGTTCGTTTACATCTGTTTTCTTTCTAGCATGTATGAAAAGGAGGAGGTATTTCCATTAGGGAACTTTTTCTAATGAAAGTCTTTTTCTAATGAAAATATGATAGACCAGGACGGAGCATGTTGTCTATCAGGTCCTGGTTTTGTCAATTCAAAAAATACAATATGCAACTTAACCAAGTCCTGGTTCATTGTCAGTTAAATGCTGAAATGTCACATTGTCTGTGTGAAGGGACATCAGCCACACTGCCAGTGAAGACTTTTTAACTGCCATCTGATGACTAACAAATGCTGGTCTCTGCTCAAGTAAAACAGGTTTGAACTGATGAGAACGTCGTAAGATCCATGGTCAACCTCTAAACCTATTCAGTTCCCTTCACAAAATGAGTTTTCCAAGAATCTTGAGTTTAATTAAAGCTTTAAGCATTATGTCTTCTGTTTTTATCACGACTTTTAAATTGCATTGATAGCAGTGAATGAATTGTGGCAAGTTAAGGTTTAGTGTCTCAAGGGAGCAATTCATGTTGAAGTAAGAGACAAAAATTGTACGTGCTGCAATACGTAGTAAAATTTCAGATGGTTTTCATTTGGTAGGTACCAACAGTAACTGGAGCTGAATGGTTTCTTGGTATTTTCTCTTGTGAGGGCTTCCTTTTTAGAAGATAATGTGTTGACTGCTAAAATATTTTCTCTATATAAAGTTTTGGAATACATTTTTGGGAAAGAATTATTTTTGGGAAGTGGATTTTTGGGAAGAATTATTCCTCTGCATTTCACTGACATTTTGTTTGTTATAATTCTCTGTTTACTGTTAACTGTTACATATATTGTTCCCCTTTGATGATAAAAAGGCTGTAATTCCGGCTGCTGTTGAAGTAGAAGGAAGATCAGTTACACTTGTGTTGTTATC
>JAVSBS010029238.1:13044-24484 GCA_033124195.1 Coracias cyanogaster | reverse complement strand
AATATAGATGTCAGTTGCAAAGCATAAGAGAGAAAGACCCTTTCCAAATGAATTTTGTAGCATACAAAACTGGTGCTAGGTTAGTAATTTCATTTTTATTTAAAGAAGATAAACTCTCAAATCAGTTAGCTTTAACTCAGTTTTGCTATTTCAATGAACAACACCTGTAAGCTAAATCAACATAAACGCATATAAATGGATTTGGGTTTCTCTACATGGACATACAGCTTTCAGGTATTGACAAGGTTTTTATTAATCTGACTCTAATAAGACCCAGAGGAAGATATACTAAACTAGGCTTTGACTATTTATTTTCTTTTCAGGAAAGATGTAGTATTTGTAGGTTTAGATATTAGGCTTTTTGACTGAGAATGGAATAGAGTGTGACACACTGGTAATGGAATATTATTTTATACAAAAAAAGCAAGATGGGGAGGAGGAGAAGGCAACATCACAAAGTGGTGAAGATCTGAGGTGAACCAAATGACACCTTGCAGGATCTTATCTCTGTCCAACAGATTGTATAAAAAGCCCTGGGGAAACAGGCTTCTCACACAAGGGCTTTATAAATGTGCCTGAAGTTAATTAGGTGAGTTCAGAACTCACTGTGAATAGAAAGAGAGGGCTGAAAGTGGTTGTTAGCCCCAGGTGGTGTGGAGGAATGAGGATTTGCAGTAAAACCAGAGAAACCATAGGTCTTTAATAGCAGGTCGTTAACCAAGTGAGGGTGAAAGTGTACTCATGAAAGCAAAGATTTTTCAGGGACAAAAAGACAGGGAAGAAGGTAAGAAATGACTGAATCACAGAAAATTCAAAAGTAAGGGAAGTCCATAATTTGAAAAGCTGGACAGTTTTCCCAATTATAATGAAAGATTAAAAAAAAAGAAAAAGAAGGTTCAAGGGAAACTAATAACTCTCTGTATAGTTTACCACAAAGTTATAAAACCAAGTGCCATGCCAAAATGCATAGAATTCCAGGTCATATGTCCTTCAAAAGAGGAACAGACAGTGCATGGTTCTTCGTTCCACACACAAGTAACTTATCTGCAGTATAAACAAAGAAACTTTACATTTCAAAATTAATTAATGTGCTTCATTTGTCAAGTTTGAGGATGAAAACACGTTACCTCTGAAAGGACATGCCAACTGTGAAGTTACAGAAAACCAGTAATATGCTATATAAGGGTTCTCTCTTGTCTTTCCCATGGTTCACTACCGGACTGAAGTATTCCAGAGTTTCTAACATGCCCGTCATTTAAGTAAGTAGGTAACGTTGCCCAATTCTAGGAAAGCATCTGTTTCTTTTGGTACAGAATCCAAACAGTGCTCCCACTGGGATGTAGGCTGAGTCACTAATGTATCAAACAATATTCTTTACATGCACTAGACATGTTAACACTAAAAGTGGAATATGATTCCATAGTTTCACCTTCTGTGAACCTTTGTTCAAGTCAAAATAACTACTCAGTGTGTGAAAAATGAAGAAATGAGAGGCAATAACAGGTTGTCATTTTTTTATAGAAGGAAAGTGACTGTCCTAAAACGTTGAGAAGTTAGGAGGGCTAATTATAAAGTTGATCTGAATTATTGTCTATAATAAATCAACAGAAGGCGTTGTCAAAAGTGATCAAGTGGTACACCATGTAAGTTTTCCTTTCTCTCAATTCAGACTTTACTATTAGATGTACATTCTATGAAAAGTCTGTGGCACAAAAGATAGGTTAGGAATATAGGTCCAAAATACTTTATAAAGTAGCTGTGTCTATGTATTTTTCTAAACACAGCTGCTGTAGCAGCTGCTAAGTATGAGATAATCTTGCATTACCCACTATTTGTTTCACAATAAGTTACATATACTATAATTTCTTAATTTATTACAATTCTTATCAATTGAAATAAAGTTGTCATACTGAGTGTCTGAGATGGAACACTCTGCACTGCAGTAACCTTTTATAACTTTCTGTTGTCTTCATAAACATGATTGGTAAGAGTCATAAAGACATGAAGCTACAGCAGCATGTTACTTGTTCCTAATAACGAAATGCTAGTTAGTTATTTTGTCCTACATGGTAAACAATTGATACCATGCTGCTTAAGCTTGTAATTCAAAACACAATAGTTTACACTACTTGGCAAAATTAATATTTTGGCAGAATTCTGCTCTTTTTCTATAGAACTGTGCCATCATGAACTCATACGGTAAACATATTGACGCTTTTTTAATGTAAAATCAGCAAACATCCTGCAGTTATTTTCTTCAATAATCTTGCCGGATGTGATAATCCTTTTACTTCACTATGGTTTTGGTAGAAAATTGTTTTCAGAAATTGTAAACCTTAAGACTTTCAGGCTAGCTCAGTCTCCATTACAAATATGCAAAGAAATTTATTTTCTTAACCAAGTAAACGAAGACAAGCATTTGACCTCTGTTTTAATTTTCCTTTTTCATTCATCTTTGTCTCTGTCCATTTTCCATTGCCCACAACATTTCTTCAGTATGTACAGATACAATATGCCTCTTATATTTATATTTACTTCAAAGAAATGGTGACATTTACATGGGGTAGAGAACTTTATTAATTTTGACTCATCTTTCACAACTTGCCACCTTTAAGAAGCCCCTCCCACTCTCATTTCCCTTTCTGTTTCCCACAGTTTCTGAGTTTTCTGTTATTTTCCCCACTATGCCCCGATAATTCATGAGTAGAAAGAGTACATATTTCATGAAGTTATCAGGTCTCATATTTTCTGCTTATGTTCTAGACTAAACATAATTATGACTAAAACCCCACATATTTTAACTGTCTTCCCAGCGAGAATTGGAACTGAGGTTTTCTGAAATCACAGTCCTTACTGTCTGCATGTGAGGTTCTATGTCATGGAAGAATATACCAGAAATATTATTTCAGTTTTATTTCAGAATGCTATGTCAACAGATGCAGCAAACCAACCTGCTATCATTTATGTAAGTCCAAGAGACGATCAAGTATGTTTGAATAGTTGGTCTTCAGTTTGATTTCAAGAAGTCTCACGGTAAGGATTGCAGGGCACTTTGCAATTAGCTTGGTCTACAAGCTGCAACATGAAAGTGTGTGCTTGTCTTTGTCACTGCTGCAGGGTGTGGCTCTTCCCCAGTTAGAAGAAATGGTTATGTCGTAACTGCTACAGTATTGCATTTTATGAAGGCCCTTTAAAAATATTATTTGCTCTGCAAACTCTGGAATTGATGAGCTTTCCCATAAAATACAATTCCTAAGTCTTTTTCCTTTTAAGTGTGCCAAGTGCAATACCACAGAGTGATCAAGTAAGAGCTTCTAGAGATTAAATATAAACTCCAATGGGTTTATGCCAATGTCCACCTACTATAGGTCTGGCCAAAAGGGACAGTTATTTCTATGTACTTAGAGTCCTATTTCTGCCTTTTTTTACTGGCTTCTTTCCTTAATTATTTAATATATTCTTTGTTATTTTATATATATTATTATTTAATCTATAACCTGTTCACAACCATTGGTGATTAAGTCCCTACTACCGTACGTCCAGTGTTTAGTCTATAGGTACAACTAAAACACAGATGAATCTTCATTTTTACTCAGAAAAGATGGTTAAAAAAACCCTATAATTTGTCTAGAATTCTGTAGTCTACCAGATAGAATATTAAGTGCATTGACAGCCCATTCTGAGGTAGGTGTAATTTATTGTGCTGTAGGTAGGGAATACTGAATGAAGCCCCAAGAAACCCTAATTCAAGTCTTTCTGGTCTTCACTTCCATGCAGTGAGCTGGCTGTCCAGTTAGGTTAATCACTGAGTCAAACCCCTACATCTTCATGGCAAATGCTGTCATATAGTTGGGTTGAAATAATACTGTTCATGAAACAGACTTGTATGTGATTTGGAGTCAGAAAAAGATATTTACAAAACAGTTGTTGGAAAAGCAGAAGAAGTCTGTGATCCAAGTGAAACAAACCCAAAACTTTGTTGGTTCAGAGTTTATTTCCTTCTTCCTGCTATGTAGAAAGCATTTAGCCTAGAAAATAAAAAAAGCACACATTGCAGCTCTGTAAGAGGCATGTATCATGGAATCATAGAATGGCTTAGATTAGAAGGGACCCTAGAGATCATCTAATCTAACCTCCCTGCCATGGGCAGGGACACCTCTCAACGAGACTAGGTTGCTCAAGGCCTTATCCAACCTGGCCTTGAACAGCTCCAGGGAGGGGTTATCCACAGCCATCTCCAAGCAATCTATTCCAGAATCTCGCCACCCTCATGCTGAAGAACTTCCTAAGATCTAGTCTGAACCTACTCTCCTTCAATTTAAAAACATTTCCTCTTGTCCTGTCAGTGGACACCCTTGTGAAAAGTCCCTCTCCAGCCTTCCTTGTAGGTTCCCTTCAGGTATTAGAAGGCAGTTATAAGGTCCCCCTGGGAGTCTTCTCTTCTCCAGGCTGAACAGAGATGCTCCAGCCCCTGGATCATCTTTGTGGCCCTCCTCTGGACTTATTCCAACAGATCTTTGTCCCTTTTATGGTGCAGACACCAGAACTGGATGTAGTATTAAAGGTGGGGTCTCACAAGAGCAGAGTAAAAGGGAAGAATCACCTCCCTTGATCTGCTGACCCCACTCCTGATGCATCCCAGGATACGGTTGGCCCTCTGGGCTGCATGAGTGCACTCCTGGCTCACGTTGAGCTTCTCATCAATCAACATGTATACATGAATTATCGATTCTAAGAGAAATATAGATTAACTCCTGAACTTCTGAGAAATTAAATTTGTTGGTATTATTAAATTGCATTTTTTAAGAGAGTTTCACAACATGTAGCTCATAGGCTTAGGTGTTAGAATGCAATCCATTAGACTACTACAACTAATATCATCATCATTAGCAAAAAAAAATCCCAGCTTCTTACTCACATACCTTTCTGCTTATGTGGGCAAGGAAATAACTAAATGAGGAAAGATAAAAATAGCAAGCTAACATATTCAAAATCTAACATATTTTTTATTTGTTTGGAAATAAAAATTCAATCTACATTTCATAAGATGGACCTTAGGTTTTTTAAGCAGTTTGGCAGTTCTTTGATTAATGAAGATTGAGAAGCTCTTAACACCTCCTTAATAAACTACAATCCCTCTGTAACACTGGGTTAAGAAACAATACCCTATTCCTTCTAATTCTGAAAATGGCAGGGCCATAACAACAATTGAGCTACGCCTGAGTCCTTGTGAGATGGCCACCTGGAATGCCACCAGCACAAGACTTCCTGTATGCCAGAGTGGAGAATTTCAGCCTCTCTCAAAGTAGAACTAGGGAAGATGAAGCACCGTGAGGAATTCACTGGATATCTTTCCCTGGTGGAACTGGAAGGGTCACTGCTCTGAGGAACTGCAAGGAAATAAGGAGAATTGGTATAGCAGGAATTAATCTTCTGGCTCATTCACACCCTCAAGTAGGTGTCTAGAATTTATACACTTTGACTTCAAGAGGATTTGACATTAAAAAGGTGACACAGCAAATTCCACCTGGAAAAAAACATAGAAAATATATGGCAGACAGCTAAGGTCTGACTCAGAGAGTACCTGTGTCTTCACTTACTCTACTGACACAAGGGTGTGTCAGTAAAAACTGTATGAAGGTATCATCAGAAGCGTTTCTTGAATCATTTTGGTTTGATTATGAGTCTCTGCTCTCTAAGACTTCACAGAGGCTCATTAGGAGATAGCCCAGCAACATGCACCAGATGTATGTGGTACTCTGCAGTCTTATTGTCCTTCTTCCTGCAAGCGGATTTATGTAACTTAAACACTACTGGTCCAAAAGAACCAATTATTTTGAAAGGTCAGACTTTTTTGAAAATGGATATGAGAAGGTGGCATTTACTTACATCAGACTATTGGCTGTAATTGGTGCCATTTTAAATACTTGTACCTGTTATTTTGTGATAGGTTTTGTTAATCAACTGACAACACCAAAAAATGGTCAAAACTTTGAAGTAAATCAGCATTTGTCTTTGTACTTTGTCCTTTGTTTCTTGTTAATGAAAACGATCTTTCCTCTGAATTTTAAACAATGCTTCTTACTTACAGTCAGCAAGAATCTCTTCCTCACTCAATTAATCTTTTTCTCTTCCAAAAATCAAATAATTACCATTTATAGCAATTAAAATAGCTCTATTTTTTTAATTCATGAGCAGTCCAAATAATTAAAGAAATTGCATAGTAAAACCTCGTAACACAACAAATATTTAAATACCACACAGAAAACTGTGAATCATCATAGCAGAAGCGATGAATACTCTCTTTAAAACCAGTTAAGTGTACTGGGTATTTGTCTTCCTTCAGTGGCAGATTCTAAGATGAATACCATTCTTTTTGGAGTCCCAATTATCATCCTCTTTTGTGTCAGTCTATGGTCTCTGTGATGGTTCTTCACCCCAGGAGCTCTCCTGCACTACACATGGTCATCATTAGAAGGAGCTGGACAGCAGACAATATAATCCATGTCCTGCTGCTGGCTACACCTTTAGAAACCAGTTAACCCTTTCAACTCCTTCTGCTCTGTGTAAGCATGGTATAATCAGAGAGCATTAAAACCAGATATATTGCCACTACCTGTCACTTTATTGTTCCTTTGCATCTATATTTTCCACCAGCAGAAAAATCTTTTCTTCAAAGCTGATATAATTTGGACAAACTGTTGGAAACTTAAAGGAGTTTAGAGTTCATCCTGAGGAAATTTTTCTGATTGTCTCTCTAGCCCTCAAATATATTTAGCCACAAAGATTTTGTATTTTTTTCTTCTGAAAGGGCAAGATAAGATCTAATTTGCGGGGGCAAATCCGAAAGAGAAAGTGGAGTATTTTCAGATAGATTTAAATTAATAGTCACACTGTGGCATGGTAGGTTCTGTAACATTTTTATAGAATACAATGTTGGCACACAAACCAAGATTTTGTTAAAAAAAAATAAAAAATAGTTACGTTAACCTTCAGCAAGTAAGCTGAAAAATGGCAAGTAAAGAAGCAGGTATTAGGCTGATCTTAATTTATACAAGAAATGAAGACCAAAATCTGCATAGAATGAAAAAGTACACTTCCATCTTAATTGGAGAGAATCCTACAGCTCTGGAGATGAGTGGGTTATCTGATATCTACTCCAATTTAAAGAACTAGGGAAAGAAAAATAAAACAACAGTAGTCCTGCCGTAGCTACCTTCTGGCTGAAAAAAAAAAAAAGAATCTCAAGGGATACAATGTTAAAAATGTTTATTTTAAATTTAAGAGTATTTTATTTAAGGTATGAAGTAGAGATTGTGTGGAATTAATTTTATATTAACTTGATGCTACATTTATATTTTTCACAGAGGCCTTAGTTACTAATTCTCATTTTCTGTAGCTATCAAGGGCTGTTTTAAACACACACTGTTGTATGACTTATCGTTTGTAAAATGTTGTTACATGTATCACACCATTACTATGTATGTTCAGAACAAATGAAAGGTAGAGCATTTGTTTGGAATGCGAAGGTTTAGAGGGTTCTAGGCTCAGTGAAAAATCTAGCAGTTGTATCTGCTTCATGCTTTGGTTTTTTTTTTTTTTTTTTGCATAGCACAAAGTGTGTTCTTCTTCGGCCACTGGAGTTTTCATGAGCCCAGCCAAGCAGACAAATCCTGACAGTATCTGCTCTGCTTTTCAGTGCTTGTAGTCTCCTTTGTCCAGGCTAGAAGAGGGCAGGATTCACTGTTGTGTCTATTCTCCAGTGATGGTTGAGTTCGCTAAAAAAGGTTCTAAAAAGAACCTCGTTGTATCAATTACACCTCATTCTATCAATAACTTGTACTCAGAAGGTGTTTATATCTCTGAGGTTATTAATAGTGTTATGCCCGTGTCAGCACTGCTAAACAGCAAATGGAATCATTAAGTTCTTAAATTGTTTTTTCAATGTTATTTTTCAAAGCCAAAGTTGACAGAGCTGTTGATGAAAAATGAAGTTCCAGAGGCAACTGTAAGCCACATAAATGCCATTAGTGCAGCCAGAGAACTGAGGAATTTACAGAGGAAGATCCAGAGCATTGTGGATGACTGCCTGTGGTATTATCGCACAGCCCTAGGTCAGGCACAGTCAGAAAACAGCTGGGGATGTGGTTTTATAAGCTCGTTTCTGTATCATCAGGTATCAGGAGTAGACTAAATAGTCCTCTCAAAGTCAGCCCCAGGCTGGCCATCAGAGAATGCAGACACTGCTAGCTTGAACAATGACCTAGAGAGGAGGCCAATGGGCCACAGTTACTCCAACAGGTGAGCAGGTACTTGGGATCCTGACTCTGAGGTCAGCGGATATTTCTAAGCTGAGTGTTTCCATACAGCATGGCATTAAAATTGCCAGGCAAGTGCTGAGGAAGGCCACCCCACAGCTGACAGCAGTAGAGCTGCGTCAGAGTGCCACTGCATTCGGGCTGCTCCGTCCTACGGGAATGGGGCCATTTAGTGCAGACACAGCAGCACATCGACGCACTGTACTGTTCCCAGGGCCTGGGCAGAAGCTGATATGAATTTGATTTCAGCTTGAAGGGAGTGAAATTGATTTAGAGAGCTCACACTGGTGCGTTACGTGCCGTAGGAAGCATTCTGTGAGTGCTTGAGACATTAAAGCCTCCTTAATAATACAAACAAAAGCTGTAAGAACACGCTTTGGTTTACTGAACATGGTTCAGTAAAATTGGCGCTGCCTGAATTCTGTATCTTTGCTGCTTAAGTTAGCAAAAGATGCATTCAATATATTGGAGTCCTCTTATGAGGAAGACAGCTTGAGCATCACCATGTTCCTTTGGCAGGATTCATTTTCCCTCTTCTACCTTGTCAACGTGATTGTCAACACTGATAATGTTTTCTTCTGGATTATAATCTAGCCACCAGTAAAACCTGCCAATCTTCCAATTAGTTATACCTAATCCAACAGTAGAAAACTAGTTCTAAACAGGAAGAGGGAGGTATAAATGGGTGAGGATCAGATTGAGGATCTACCACCCAAGTTAAGACTTTGGTCTTAGCAAGTTGAGGGAGGTGATCCTTCTCCCCTACTTAGCACTAGTGAGGCCATATCTGGAGTACTGTGTCTAGTTCTGGGCTCCTCAGTACAAAAGAGATATGGACATACTGGAGACAGTCCAGTGAAGGACCATGAAGATGATTAAGGGGCGAGAGCATCTCTCCTCTAAGGAAAGGCTGAGAGAGTTCACAGAATCACGGAATGGTAGGGCTTGGAAGGGACCTCTGGAGATCATCTAGTCCAACCCTTCTGCTAAAGCAGGTTCACTTAGAGCAGGTTGCATGGGATCGCATCTAGGAAAGTTTTGATAGGACTGTTCAGTCTGGAGAAGAGAGGGCTTGGGGGGATTTCATCAATGTGTATAAATACCTGAAGGGAGGGTGCATAGAGGACAGAGCCAGGCTCTTTTCTGTGGTGCCCAGTGACAGGACCAGAGGCAAAAACTGAAAAAACAAACTGAAACACAAGAGTTTCCCTCTGAATATCAGGAAACACTTTTCTGAGGGTGACCGATTACTGGCACAGGCTAGCCAGAGAGGTTTTGGAATCTCCATCCTTGGAGATATTAAAAACCCATCTGGACATGGTCCTGGGCATTCTGCTCTAGGTGGCCCTGCTTGAACAGGGGGGACTGGACCAGGTATTTCCAGAAGTCCCTTCCAACTTCAACAATTCTGGAATTCTGTAGTTGTGTGATTAGCTTTCACCATGAATTTTCCAGTTTGGATCACACAGCAGATGAGTTAGTGCAAAACCACCATCGGTTACCAAATGAAGGCCCACTTTGTCACTAATTTCAGCAGTGGTGGTGTATAGCAGGAACTGACTGCATATGCTTTCAGAAAATGTCTGACTTTCCCCTGCGACCCTTAAGGAAGGGCATAATTCAGTCTGCAGGTGCTCTCCCAGTTAGCTCAGGTATGCAGCAATCACAAGGGAAGAGGAAGAGAACAGCCAAGCTCCCAAGTCAGAAACTCCTCTCCTTCTAGATCAAATGCAGTCAGGTCCTCCTTACAGCATGCAGCAGGAACCATACTCTTATCCTCTCAGGTAAATGAGGGGAAAAGGGGAGGAGCTGAAAGAGCTACTTTTTCCCCAGGTCACTAAATGGTTCTTTTATGATTGCTTGCTTTGTCACACAGTAAGAATTTACATTCTTTTTCCATGAGATGCTATTATCAGTACATCAGAGCCTTCATATATTCCTGTATGATACTCTCAAAGTGGCAATAACGAAGCAGCAGTTGTGAAGGTTTGGAAAAATGCCCATAATAGATCTTTGAATACTATTTCAGCAAATAAAATTAACTTTTTCTTATTATCAGCCACATTTGTGATAGTAGCATCCAAAAAACTCTAATTGGGAGCAATGCCTCTATATCAGCATTTATGAAGATGCAAGCCCTATGTGTCATGCACTTGGATGATGCTCTGCTCTTCAAAATGCCATCCATCACCTGCCAGGTAAAATACATAAAAAATCTGAGCTTCAGACTTGCACTCTAAGAATTTGTTTAGTGTTGTAGTCATATTACTTCATTTTGCTCCTTAAAAATGTGTAAAGGAAGTCAGAGAAATGGAGGGAATATTTTTTTCAGTATCTTTCCTGAGTCCTTGTGTTTTCACGTATGAGACAGTCCATATTTGATTTCAAATTATCTGCTAGTCTCAGACAAATGTCTTTTTATTCAATCCTTTAAAGCAAAGAGGTTTGAAATATCCTTCACAATTATCTGAAACCTGACTTCACCCATCCATGGCATCCATCCTCCTAATGCAAGATGCTTGGCTGTTTCGTTTTGCCATTACACTTTCACTTACTCGCTGTTATTTTCTCATGCAGGGCTTCTGTTTCACTGAATAGCAATACCAAATCAGAGAAGCTGCACATTACTCAGTTCAATGTACACAAAAGAAGAAAAGTCTCAAATGTCATTAATTGATGGTAAGGAAATCTAAGCTAAGATTGGACAATGATGGTGCCAGTGTAAACATTGATGGTAGTAGTTTACCAGCAGTTCATTTCTGGATAGGGTCAAGTGGTTCATCTGTGCCTCCAAGCCCTTACACCACTGCATAGGATGCATTGCATGTGGATCAAAAGCAGTAGTAATTTTTCAAACCTAAGTAACCCACAACTGTTGTTCACGCTGGGCCTGCAGTTTCTTATAACAGGAAAACAAAGTGACACGATTTCTCACTCTATTTTTGGGGGCTCAAGGTTCCCTTGTGTCTCTGAGGCAAGTTTGTTTTTTTCATACCTTTCCTATGGGTAAATAGCTGCAGTGCTTTTTTACAGAATCACAGAATTACAGAATCATTATGGTTGGAAAGGACCTCCAGGGTCATCAAGTCCAGCCTTTGTCCTAGCATCTCTCTAACCACTAC
>JAVSBS010029238.1:0-12944 GCA_033124195.1 Coracias cyanogaster | reverse complement strand
TCCCTACACAAGTAGGGACATCTACCTAGGTCAGGTTGCTCAGAGCCTCATCAAGCCTGACCTTGAATGACTCCAGGAATGGGCCTCCACCACCTCTCAGGGCAGCCTGTTCCAGTGCTCTATGACCCTCATGTTGAAGAACTTTTTTCTAATATCCAACCTAAATCTATCTTTTCCTGGCTTAAAACCGTTGCTCCTTCTCCTATCACTACAAACCCTTGTGAATAGACCCTCCCCAGCCTTCCTGTAGGCCCCCTTCAGGTACTGGAAGGTCACTATAAGGTCCCCCAGAAGCCTTCTCTTCTGCAGGCTAAACAGCCCCAACTCCGTCAGCCTGTCTTCATATGAGACATGCTCAATTCCCCTGATAATTTTGGTGGCTCTCCTCTGGACACACTCCAATATGGCCACATCTTTCTTGTGCTGGGGGCTCCAGAACAACTTGAGGAAGTTGTGTTCAAAATATACCATCATCTAGAACAGTGTGGCAGATTCTTTTTGATGATGTGATGTCTTCACTGGAGGTGTGAAGATAAGGCTTTGGAACCTGGCACTTCTGCTTCCTGCTTTACAGTACCTACCAACCTACAGAATGGCCCCAAAAATGCCAAAGGACTTCTCAAACAAATTAGTCTTCACATTCATGAAATGAATAATACCAACACATATAGCACATACACATGAATATAAAATAAGTATACTACAATCAGCTATCTGAGATAAGAAGTGCCTGTGAGACCTTCAGATAATTAGAGAGTAGCACTTGAAGGCCATTCTTGGCTGCTAGCAAAGCCTGCCTCGCTAGCTCATCTGGTTGAAGCACATCCTTCTTTCTCCTGTCAGCTTGGTTTCAGAGGCTGTGTTCTGGCAGAATCCAGGAGCTCCACAGCACTCATGGTTGCATCAGACCTTCAGAAACACCCGAAACATTTAGGTAACTGCATGCCTCAGATAACAAAGGGATGACTGGGCCTAGGCCTGTAATTTATAGAGGTGATTTTAAATCATTCTTAATCTGCACCTGATTTGACAATATCTAACTTGCTAACACTTTCCCCTGTATTTTCTCTTCCTCGTGGCAGGGACAAGCTGTGGGTCACGTCCCAGGCTGCTTGTCCTGCTGTGCTTCAAAGAATTATGATGGGAGAGGATGGAAGGCATGCAGGTACAGTAATCATCAGGTTCCCTATGTGTTAGACCTAGAGTATGATCACCTCATTAACAATCAGATGCCCTTTAAGGAGGAAATTATAGTGGTCTGTGTCTCACCTTGTTCACAAACAAACACGGGTCCTAGTGAAGGCAAGATAGAGCAGCTGTATAAAAAGAAAGAACAGAAGTATGCCTTGTGCTCTGGTGGGTTTTATCAGACAGTAGGCAGTTTTTTCAAAATGTGGTTGAAAACTTTGAAAAGCCTTTTTGGAATAATCTTCTGTTTACCTGGTTGCTAAAATATCTGAAAAGTTGTCTCACCAGAAATGTCTAACTCCAAAAATGTGTTCTATGGGAAATTTAATTTTAAAAACCGCAAACTTCCAAAGTAGAAAAAAGTTTATACATACTAGAGTTTCCTAGAGAAAAAGAACATTAAAAAAACCCCAAACTGATTCTGAAAACTAAATGTTACACAAACCCGTATCTTTGAAGATGGAATAAATTCTTAGAGGAATTACTCACATAATTCTTTTTTCTGGAACAGCTGAGGGAATAACCCTGAATAATCCCTTGACATGGAGCAAGGACCTCCAACTTTGATGAAAAATCCCTAGAATTGAGTTTTGAGGGGCTTTCTAGCTCTGTGGCATAGTACCAGGAGACCCTGCAGGGAGTGTGTGTGTGGCTACTGGGGCATTTTGGCCCCCAGGGATTAGTAACCACAACAAACTTTTGCATCAGTTGACCAGAAACCTGTGATTTGGTAGCAATGTGAAATATTTTGGCTTCCATGCATCAGCACTTTCTAATAAAAATGAATGAAAAAAATTCCACACAGAAGCACGTTGTTAGAAAACTTCAAACCAGCTTATTTTCCTTACAGTGTAAACTTACTGAGTAGTGATTTAATACAGGACTCGGTCCTCGCATTCACATGGCCAAGTACTAAGGAAATACACAGCACAAAGTATCTTTGTGTAAGTTGGTATTTAGGAGCACTAGGAATATGAGTAAGTTAAAGTTTGGAAGGGAAAAAAAGCAAAATATAGGTAATATAAACACTTTAAAACATGGAATGCTTTTTGTTTCAATGTCCCCCAAACATTGTCTGTTCGTATGATTACCTGAAAATCCCTCCATAAAGCTAATATTGGAATTGTAGTAGAAACTCAACAGGCATTTTTACCACCTTGACGTAGTGGGCACAACAGTAAACAACACCAGTGACTGCTGCATTCAAAATCTTCTGCTTGTCACTAGACATTAGTGGAGCTGCACTGAAATTAAAATGTTAAGAGGGTTTGAGTCTGTGTAGATGCAGATTCAGTACCAATTAAGGCATTAAAATGACTTTTTTCACTATGTCTTTTTTATCCTTTCCTTGAGAAACTGGTCACACAGCAACTATCATTTCTGATTTGCATTTGAAAAAGTTAGCACAGAGGGGGTCAAATTGTAGCCTTCATGAAGTCTTTGGGAAAACGCCCATCGGCTTCAGCACCAACAGGAGGTCTTTTAGTCCAAGATGCAGAGGCTACATCTGAATTAAAAATCTACATTTTATGTAAAGAGAAGAGGAAGTAAGGATGTTTTCAGACCTAAATTTTCAAATTGTTCTTTCCTCCTGAAAGCCTGGCCTGAAATCCTGTTTGGGAGATCAGTAGGAAAAAGGCTTGTGTATTGCCTCCTTGTCTCACAGTGTGGACCTGTAGTTGGGCCCTGTCCATTCATGGCAGGAGTACAAGACTTTTGGAAGCCAAGATTCCAGAGGATTATGACAAATCCATAAGGAGGTTGCACAGTGACTAGCTGCCACCACTGTATTCTCAACTGTGAAGTCCAGTTTTATAAATCAGAGGAGCTGTGTCTTTTAGGAAGACAGAAATACACTCACAAAGAGAAATTGAGATATTTAGAAGCCTTGGTCATCAAACTTACAATGTAAAGAACCATTGCTAGCTGGCCTGAAAGATAGTTCAGTTGAGTTCCTAAGGACTTCTTTAGAAGGAATTTTACTAGCTTAATTGGTCAGGCAAAATTTACCACCTACTTAATTACGTAATTGTACTTCCCTTGCTGCTTCAGGGTTGTCTGGATTCCTTTCACCTCCTCAAATATGACATCATTTCTGAAGAAGCATTTACAGATCATAAGGGTTCCTTTTTGGAGGAGACACACAATGTAGCTCCTGGTTCGTTTTTGGTATGCTAAATCTATTACAGTCAATTATTTAACTTCTAATGCTATTACTTTGATCTGATAACAAATGAGTGTTGCCACATGCCATCAGTATTTTGGCCATCAGGAGAGTGGAATGCTTGCCTTCCCTCTTCAGAAGTACTGACTGCTGTCCCAGCAGCCCCAACTCTTCTTCATCTCTTAGCAGTTCAGGATTTACAATGCATCAGGTCATTCTCATTCCAGCTGCAAAGGGCGAAAAGCACATGCTTGTTGCCACAGCATTAGAAAAGGAATATGATTTCTTTCTTTGGAATTTGTAGGTTTGATCTAGTCAGCTATATGCACTTAACCCCATTTACTGCTTCATCTGTGGCAGAAAGTCTTGAAGCGCTTCACACAACAGCATGTTTCAGTCTTTAGAAAAAGGAGAAAAAACCTTTCATTTTCCAACATTCTGAGCAGTAATCTTTGCAAATCAGGAAAAAGTCTAAGATGAAACATGTAATGGAGTTAGTTGTAAGCACTTGTCTCATTTTCATATGTGGCCTCAAAGCATTAGAATTTCTTGTAAGTGATAAATTCATAGGTGATTTATTCTACTGAAGCATCGCATGCAAAGCGTATGTTGCTTGTTTCGAAATATGTTATTATTGTGGAGAGAGGATTCTCCAGGTCTTCTTCACCTCTGTCACAAGCTGTTATTAGGCTAAGAAAATGCAATCTTGTTTTGCATTGCACAGAATTGCATTATAATTGGATTTTAATAGTCCCCACATCGTCTTTCCGTAAACACCATCATAAACACTGTTTTGCAGGATTACTTTAGTTACTTTCTCCCAGTAGGAGAGAGCGCCCACTAATTATTTTTCTTTGTTCACTTCCTAATACCGATGAGGAATGAGTACTACTTCCTGTGGTTCCTCTGTACATTTTTGGTAGTGGCCATGGCGTTAGAACAGAGGACCTTTCAAATATCATCTCCTCTTAACTATTGTAAAATCAAGGCTATTTCTGTCAGTTAGGAACGAGCTATTCCTGTAGCAAAACTTCTCACATGACATCTATCTGTGATCAACTTCTCTGTCCACTGGGTGACACCAGCAGCCTATCTGACATGGCTTAGCTGGGGATAGTGCCGCAGAACACAAGTCTGAAGAAGATGAAATTCTTAACTACACAGCTTCTTTTTTCCTCGTAACATTAATAAAATTTTCTTTCCTCTCTGGTGGCAAAGTGGTAGAAATCAAAAAGAAAAACTAAATTCAGGATAAACAAAATGCAGAGAAAGCAAAAACATCTTCCAAAATTACCACACGTAGTTTACAAAACGGAAGGACACCGCATGGGAAATACTGTGTGAAATACACAATAAACTGAGAGCCTGTTGTAGAAAAAATGAAGATGACATGCCTTAGTAGGAATGACCCACAGTTGATGAAAATTATTAACAGCACTGAGGAACTCAGGTAACCAATTACAGAGGTGCAGTTTGATTCTGTTCCATGTTACTGTTTTGCATTCCCATGTGGAAATGATTTATTATTTTTGAAACAAAAATCAGGATAACAAGCAATTTTTTTTGTGGCTGATGAACCGATGACTCCTTAGAACAGGTCATAAACGACTCTGTTTTAAAAATAATTTAAACACATTCTACGGTATATGTGCAGCATTTTGGGATGTTTTGGATCTGTTAATTTTTTTTACTCTACCTGTAATTCACTGCACCAAAGATTCACCACTAGTACAAGCTCAGTTTCAGTCAGTACCCAGATACAGACAGATATAAACAACAGATGCATGAGGAGTAAAACCTAATTAGCCTGTCCCTGTGGTCTTAATTACTGTTTTAAAAAACTGAATGGTAAAGGCAAGGTGGCTTGTTCTTTTGCTTGAACAAGAAACTAACCATTGTTTAAGGAAGAATGGAGTTTGTTTTTAGAAGGCATGTGTTAACAGTCCTTTCTATCAGTACTCCTAATATCTCTCAGGTGGTAAATCATCAGTCCAACCAAACAAAAAGTCCTGAAGGCATGAGCCTATTTCACCTGGTTACATGGTTACAACCCCTATGACCTTTCAAATGATACATTCAACATCCTACACAGATGGGAGATTTCTTTGCTGTTTCCAGGGAGTTATTCAATCTATCCTCAAGCAATTCCCAGTCAGGCTCACTCAGCCAGAACAGCTTTATCTACCAAGGGCAGTAGCAATTCAGGGCTGGCTTTGAAGAGCAAGTCTTGACCAAAGCCTTCCTGCAGGATACGGCATTGTCTATGGACCAATGGGCACTAAGGAAACCTGCCAGAGGTAGCAGCTCCAGCTCTCCTTGTGCTGAGTACAGTAGTGACTTGCAAAGACCAGGGGAAAGATAAGAAGCTGTCAAAGGTAACTCCAGCAGAAGTCACAAACTGGAGAAAGCCACAGTCATTTCCAGAGCAGCTCAAAAGCAAGATAATTAATAATATTCAGAGGTTTTGGAGCCTAAAATAAAATAGGCAAAGGAATAAGAAAGAAGTATTCATTATTTCTTAAAACACAGGAAAGATCGGGCACCAATGAAGAAATAAGAAGCAAATTTAAAACAAAAGGAAGTTCTTTTTCTCATAGCACATCATTAAATTGTGGGACTTCTTGCCACAGGATGTTGTGGAGGCCAAAAGGCAGTGTGTTCAAAATGGAATTAGATACATTCCTAAAGGTTCGCTCCATTGGCAGCTATCAAACGTGATGGCCCAGACACGGCTTTTGGTTGATGAAATCCCTGAATCGTTAACTGCATATGGCTGATAAGAATAGAATTTTCTTATAAATGCTCTTCCACTCCTCCCTCAGCTACCAGCCATCCGCAGGGGCAGGATACTGGATGGGTTAGATGCGCCTTTGGTATAATCCCGCACAGCTGCTTTCACACCAGTCTGTGCAAGGTTGTTGCTTTTGTTTGGGTAAAACTTTAACAAAAGAATTAGGGGGGGAAATGCACAAAGTTCATGAGAAAAAGGTTCTTTACGTCTGAAATCATCCTCAACTACATATATAAAACCGTATTTTAATTTGTAAAGCTTCAGTAAAGGAAAATTAATGTTTCCAGGAAGGGAAGGTCTCTCTTAAACTGTAAAAGTAGGATTAAAAATTTATTTCATTTTACATGCTTTCTTCTTGAAGCAGATAACTAATTTCCTCTGGTTCTTGGGAATTTCAGCAGATGATCAGGTATTTTTTTCCTTCAAAATGAAACACAATTGTTCTCTGTGCCTAATGATTCAAAAAGGCTACCCTTAGTACACTTAGAAGGACAGAGTCCATCCTTAATTTCCTATTAAAATAACTATTGTTCAGCTAAATAAATACAAGTGAGCTTAAGAGAAGGAATTCATGGCTTCAAAGAGAAAGAATTAAGTTCAAGTTTTAATGAATGTATTAGGCAAGAAGGAAATGGTGTGTGATATTAAACATTTGCTTTTAGACAGCTTTCTATATAGTCTTTTAGATGCCTCAAGGAAATGGTTTTACAGCAGCATTACAACAACGCGGTTGCTCCCAGGGGCAGTTGCTTCTCTCTGATCATGGCATGTACTTCCTGCCATATGGACAATCCCACTCTCTCCCCCTGCCCCCCATCTAAAGATCTTCAGCCAGGACTTAATTCCTGTGCCTTCAAAATGTTAGGGAGCTGTGTGTTTGAGGGGCAGGAGGCAGAGGGAACCAAAGTTTTTATTTTATTTGCAAGAAGTTGCTTTTCAAAAGCATTGTTTGTGCTGAGTTTAAAAAAACAACCACCGACCACCAAACATTCCTGCTGTTTTCTTTCCCATAGGATTTTCATTCCTCTCTCTTCCAAAGTAGATGCCTTTTCTGTGTAGTTGACAAATTTATAATAATGCATTATTTGTGAAGAAATTACTAGGATAACAAACATATGAACCTAACAATAACACAGCATAGTGTGTGTCCATACATACACGCAAACATACACTGCTGTTCCAGTTCAAGAGTGAACTTAAGCCAATAGACTTGCTTTCATCCATCAGCGCTGTACAGGGAATGATGGTTAAATATCGTGAGAGCGAGCTGAGGGAAACTGGCATCAGATTATTACATTTCTAGGTTTATTATCATCTCTGGATGTGACTGACTGAGCACTAGCTGCACAATTCTTAAAGGCTGCAATTTCCAGTTTCTGGAGCATGTCAGGCTGACACTGAGATGCAATGGAGAGGAGAAGGCAACTTGAGGTCCAAACCAGATCCATGAGTCTAGAAATGTGTTCCTGCACTTGAAGAATTGCAACATGAGCTGTGAAAGTTACTTACATTCACGTTCACTTAGCTTTCACTCGCAGTGTGGCCATGCAGTCACAGATGGAAGGCAGCAGCTTTAGATTTCAGCCCATCAGTCCAGATTCTCCATTTATCCCAAACAACAGAGGTAACCGGCCTCTCCAGCAAGCAGCAGTGTGCCTGGCTTGTGCCATTGGTAACCTTCTGCTAGGCATGAAACACATGCGGAAGTCCCCCAAATGTGTGAAGAAGCTGGAAGAGGCAAAATTTAAAGGAAGCAAAGCAGGAAGGGGAGAAGGCTTTCTGTCAGTAATACCTGCCGCATTTGCCATTAGCGGTGAAATTTCTACACACCCATAAACAGACAGCTGTGGAGACACAGCCAGCCAAGCATAGATGCAAGGCCTAGGATGAAGAGCAGGAGAACCCACATTTTTTTTCCCTCAGGATGTGAATATGGACAAAACTTCCAAAAATGGTTAGGTGAAACCATAGTCTTACCTCAACCTTTCCCAGACTTCCCCATCCTCAGCCAGGTTTCTAGCACATGAGTCTGAGATGGGAAATGTAACAAAGATTTTGTGAAATCCACTATGGACTTTTTATTGCCATTCCCAGACTACTATGGGTTGAAAACATTAAGATAGCAGAGTGGTAAGGGCCAGTACATGTTTCTAACTGGTTGTACAAGTCAAGCTAAACTATTAGTGTGAGCAACTTCAGCGGTGAGGTTGTCATTGCTTTTCTCCCTTGCAAAATAGGGTACTGCCCTGAAAAAAGGTGAGGGAAGATCACACTATTCCCATTCATTCCAGCTGATCCAAAACTTTTTAAAGGAAGGCTGGGTTCTATAATTGCATTTGCCTTGCAGCAGTCTAAAGCCTTGCCAGATTCTTAAGTGCACTCATGACACAGGCTGAATGCTTCGAGCTGATTCTGCAGCTTATCAACAGCATGGAAGGAATTTGTGCTATACTAGGCCATACAGTGAATTTGGAATTCTCTGGATCCAAGAGTTCAATGGGACTCTTCTGGGAATATAATTTTTTTTTTCTGCCATTCTCTGCTGCAGATAATAAAGATAACAATGTTTTTAGTCATTTTTCTCCAGTAAAAGTAATGCTTATGAAATGAACCCAGGATGTAGAATTCTCTATTCTGTTCGTACAGTTTTCTGTTTCACAAAAGCTATTCTGGAGCTGCCAGAGTCAGGAACTTACAGGATAATCAGTCTCTATGCCTCTACTCTTGACTTCTTTGACTAATTAAGAATGCTGGTTTGGTCATTGTGTGGTGATAATGTACTTGTTTGCTTATTAACCGCTAAATTATTCATTACCTCATTCCAAATTATTCATCCAAGCAGCCATCAAGCAGTAACAAATTTTTGCTGTTATTCTACTGAACAGGCAACTTTTGTTTTCTGTTAGGCCTTCAGTTAGGCAGGTCTTCTGCAATGACAATTCTTTATTTCCTTCATAATCTAGAAACAACCTCAAGAGGTCGTCTAACCTCACCATTTTCACCAGTACAAAATCAACTATATCAGTGCTATTATGGAGACAAGAGATGGTACAGCCCTGACAGAGCTGTAGACATCTACAAAACAGACCCTGAGACTTGAAATTGTTCTTCTAAAATCTTTCACCACCCCTGAAGAGAAACCAGCACTTCCACAGTGCAATTAGTCTCCTTGCAGTGTATCATGGAAGTGGGTCAAAGGAATCACATTCTGGAAACGCCTGTTTCTCTCCTGTGAGACTCAGCTGTAGGTGAGGTGAATTCCACTCCTGTTGCTTAACCTGTTCATAAAGACTTAGTGATAAAGAAGCCACAATATCCATACAAAAATGTATCTGAATGCTTTATACTCACATTGCTTGACAGCTTTTCCTATTTGATTTTTCTTGCTGTAGTTAAAGCCCATTATTTCTTGCTCCGTTTATCATAGACATGGAAAACAGACCATTCTCTTTCTTTCTGTAGCGAGTCATACTTTTATTCCCCTTCGTATCCTGTAACTATACTCCCACACTCAGTCGTCATGTCTGTATAGTCAACAAGCACAGGTTATGCAACCTTTTTTTATAGGTCATATTATCTGGAGCTCAAGTCATTCCCCTTGCTTTCCTGCAGATGCTTGCTGGTTGATAAGGATTTGGCCGCTCCAGCACTGCTACTGCTGAGCTTACAGGTTGCATTTTTTATTTCACAGGCTAGATTCCTATTTGTACATCCCACAACGACTGAAAGTTTTATGTCATCACCACCACAGATTATGTATAATATGAAAACGACAGCTCAACCATCTTGTTTGTACATTACCAGCCCAAGAAGAGCGGGACTACAAAACTCAAAAAGCTAACAAAACTTTCACTAAATGTAATCAAACTGTAGTGATTAAGTTTAAATGTAGTTTAGTGTAACCAAATATTTTTTACTTGAACATCTGAACGCACGTGCACATATACACTTGAATTTGTCAAGTTGCTTCTCTAAGAGGTGGTGTGAATCAACAAATTTTTTTCTATGATATGAACATGTGCAATTTGCTAATCTGCATGAAATATTCCTATACAGAAGAAGGAAGGAAATTAACATTGAGAATGGCTGCCTCGGTCAAAAAGCCAGGCAAAGAGAACTTGTGATAACTTGAAGACAGCCCCATTTTACTCCTTCAGTTAGCTGGAAAGATGCAGAAGGGCACATAAGGGAAAAAGTATGGACTGAACACCCAAAACCTCTACTGTGGGTTGCTTAATGTCTGTGGTTAATATCTAAAAGCTGTCTTTCTCCCAAAGGTTAAAAGGAATAAAGACGGAGATATATATGCTTATAAAACCAAGCTACTGTTGCCAATAATAAAACATTTTTTATTTTGACTTTAAAAAAATGTTCTAATATATTACTGCTCTGAAGTTCAGAATTTCATTAGTATTAAAGTTAATCTTTGACCTTTCACCTTTTTATGTGGAAGAATTAGTCAGGGAGAAAAAAACATTCCTCTTTGTCCTGGCTTGCTTATTATGACTCCGTCAAGAATTTCAGTCTGAGGCTATTTGCCAGAACTATGTTTAGTTCTGAGAGGAGAAAGCACCTCCCCCCACTCCAAAATGCCGCCATCCAAATTTATCTCTTGGCTTTCACTAAAGACTTGGGTTTTAAACCACACTGGATTAAATTTACCCCTGGAGGGGTAAAAAGAGCTTTGCTATGCCAGTTTTTACCTACTGAAAAAAGTTGACCTTCAGAGCTGATTGCTAAGGAACTTTCTTATTCTATAAATTCCTGATGTTTTAGGAGTGAACCAAGCCAGAAAGATAGCCCATAGAAAATAAAATTCTTCCTCACGCCATAAAATGCCAGCCTGTGGAAGTCACATGCTACGGAAGGCCATGAGAGTGACAGGAATTTGAAAAACACTGGAAAACTTTGACTGGTAACATTTACATAGTATGCAAACAAAGCAAAGCTTTAAGCATACTTGAATTTTATGCTTGAAGGCACAAATTGATTGCTCGTGGTGGAAGGAATAATGAAATTCCTCCAAGTCATAACATCACAGAATCAACCAGGTGAATTGTAATGGAAAGGGCTACATTCCTCTGACAGCGATGGTGATTGCTAGAGGCAGCCTTCTCATTTATATTCATTTAGAAAATGGTCAATGCATTGTGTATTCATGCATCAGGTCATCTTTGGAATAAATTTATCTACCCCTTCTACCAGCCTCTTTATTTTGTACAGCTACAGAATGTACATGTATTGGAGGATGGCAGCGTTACTTTTCAAAGCATTCTGTGGGCAATCCTGCAGTGGCAAAAGGTTGCTTCCCGATCTGCTTGTTACAGTTTTCGCCATTAGCCACAAGGAAACAGAGTTGGAGCTCTAAATGAAATAACAAAACCAGTATGCACCCCACCGCATACTGGCAGTAGGACAATGCCAGTGGTTAAACAAAGCCAACACTGGAGGAGTGTTGCGCATTTCTTCCTCATCAACGTGGCAGTGAAAGGCACTGAAATTGGATGACACAACATGTAAGGGCTTGCAGCAGCACCAGGAAGGTAATTCAGCTTATCTGTATGGGGAACACAAAGGCAAGAACAGACCGGGGAGTGGTGACCCAGCCAAAGCACAAATCCCTGGCATGTGGAGCAGAGGCAGCAAGCTGGGCTGGAGGTGGCTGGAGGTTTCTTCTCTTCTTTGTGCCCCCACCCCAGGCAAGGAAAGAACATGCAGAAAGGAGGGAGAATGATAATAGAGATACAGAGGAGACGCATGAGAGACTGGATGTCAGATCAGAAGGATCTGTGCAACGAGAAATAGGATAAGGAAGGGGAAGTAAGACCAGTTATGGGAAGAATGTTGAGGCGTTGATTATGAAAAAAGTAAGAAGCAGGGAAAGAATCATACGTACAAGTAAAGTACGAAGAAGAAATTAAAATGAGAATATGAAAATCAAGAGAAAGTCAGGAAAGTCGGAACAAATGAATAAGAGTTTGCCCCAAGGGGAAAACAGACAAAGTGGTACATCTCGCCAGAGAACCAGTAGCTGAGGACAAATGTTACTGTCATTTCCACCTGCTGGTGTACACTCAAAACCATACCCCAAGGAGAGATTACAGGATTCCCTTTGTTGGGATGCTGACACTGCTCCCAACACTGGATTTCAGCAAGGGACTGGAGAAATGAGGACCTGTGTGGCTTGTATTAAACTGTTCATCACTTCCAAATCTGCACTGCTGTGAGTGCTCCTCTCACACTTGGGTAAATCGAGCTCTTCAGAGTAATGAGACAAGCTACTTGGCCAAAAGAAAAATGTTTCAGCGTTAAGTAAGACAGAACTATCATAATAACTTTTGCTTATGAAACTGAAACATGCATGATGTAGAATGTTTTTTTTCTCTCTCAATTACCCACAAGTAAAAGCAGTGTTCTCTGTCATGTTCATTACTGGTTATATTACAGATGAATACATATTGGTGTGAGCATAAGATGAAGACAATTCTGTGGCCCTCTGGATTTCCTTCTAGTGAATACACCCATTGTTATTTGAATATGAATTACCCTGAAGTATTCAGAATCTTGACTTGAGTCCTGCATGCTGCGAGTTTCCATGAAACAAGCCAGATGTTTCCAATTGTGTAGCACTGGGAACATCCCACAACACAGGAAGCTTTGGACAGTACATCAGCCTAAATGGTTCTTATAGGTTTAAATCCAATGAAGCCAATTTTCACTTAAAGAAAGGCTCCTTTACACTGACAGAACAGTGACCCACACCTTCATGTCAGAGAGAATCCGGCCCAGCTGTGTCATTGT
>JAVSBS010029236.1:0-29435 GCA_033124195.1 Coracias cyanogaster | reverse complement strand
GATAACTGGGTTGCAGTAAAAACATCAAGTTTCTGATGCAGGTAAACTAGATGGGGAAAAACTTGAGGTGTGTGAACCAGGATTGCAGAGGAAAAACTACAGTACAGTCTGATTTCCCTGTGCCGAGACAATAGCCAAGCATCATTTTTAAGATAACAGCACTAAGCCAACTGAACTGGCAAGACCTAGTATATTCTGTTTGCAGCCAACCTTTATGTGGTACAAAATTTTCCAAGAAACAAGAGGGAGGGAAATAAGTAGGATGAAGGAGAAAATGCCCCTGAGCTATGAAATTATGGACTATCAATGCGAAGTGAATATTTACAGCTATATTATATATAAAACCCTTGCAGGCAGGATTTATAATGGTAATGCAGATTCATCTTAATGGTACAGCTCCAACTTGGGGAGTTTAATTACTGCTCTGACATCCACTGCTGCATGCCCAGCCATGCCATCCTCTTGGCAGCTTTCTTCATCTGTGCATATTACACTTGGTGTAGGAGGTTCCATTTCCCTGAAGCCTTATGGTTAAGGCAGACATTGGCACAATGCCTTGGTACACTGCTAGCCCACATCCAGCTGTGGCTGGCTGTCCTTCAGGACGGATCCACAGCTTGGGTTCCTTGGTTCTTATGGATATCACCTTGTGTACACAGTGCTAGGGCTGTAAAACATTTGATTTTTTCTCCTTTGTCCACCAAATCTGTAGCCAGAGTCTCTTTGGTATTGTGTCCTCTGCTTGATCCAGGCATACTCAGAGCAGGAGAGAGTGGCTACAGCAGTGGCTTTGATTGCTGCTTAGGGCTAAGATCTCTCACCTCTGCCAGCTTTGGCTCCATCCCTGCTGGTGATGTATGTGCACACATCCAGCTTTTTTTTTTTCCCCAGACTCTCAGTGCATCTCTCACTGGGTGGTGCCTGAAGCGCACGTTCAGTGGAGCAGCGTGAACATATGGGGCACCAATTTGCTTATTCATTTCTCCTGGCAGCAGCATACAGAATGGGCATAGGGCTTGTTTCCTCCTTCAGCTGAGCCCTCCTTGTCAACTGAATCAAACCCAGCACTATACCTTTTAGGGAGCTTTTTTTCTCTACATTTCTACTCTTGCGGTATTTTTTCCTGCCCTAGGGGTATTTTCATGTAAATATGTGATCTAGTATATGATCTCTCTTTACCAGAGACCTTTTTTTTTTTCCCCAAAGCTCTATGGTACCTCCTGATTGTAATAATTGTGTCGTATATTAGAACTTAGCTTTCCTCTTAGCAAGAAACACCTTAATTCTTTTCAGTATCGCCCATCTGCCCCCTGGAGAGGCTTTTTGTTCCCAGGGATGCTGAGGTTTCTTCCAGCATATCCAAAGGTGCCCCATTCCCTGCTCCATACTAGAAAGACCACAAATAGTCTCCCCAGTTCACACTGTGGAAGATGGGTAGAGGACTCTCCATGACTCTACCTATAAATTTACCATTACTCCCAAAAGACAATGCTGCCAGTGCTTAGTGCTTACTAAGAAATTCAAAGCACAGCTGAACTCATACTGATGGGCAGGACCTTTGCACAGCCAGCCACCACCAGGGTGTACGGCAGGATCTAAATACCTGAGAAAGGTTTGATTCTTACAGAAAAGCTGAGATTGAAGAAGCAGGTTTAGAGCTAGCCTTCCTGCCTGGCTTCTTCAGCAGATTCACACATAGAGGCTGACAAAGCTGTGAATTTTTCTGGAGCTAATTCTCTCTGGGCCCCAGCCAGTCTGGAAATGATACCACTCTCACCTTCCTGTGGTAGGTGGAAACAAGGTGGTCAGGTCCTAGGCTGATTAGCAAAACTTTACACTGCATCTCATTCAGCTCTCTGGCTGTCTACATCCCTCATCACAGTAATGCTGGGTCAGACACAGCTGCTTCACCTTTGTCAAATAGTTTCCTGTATGGAGCAACCCACTGGCACCTCACTGGATTTACTTTCCGGTTTCAAAACACCTCACAGTTACAGTTCCAAGGAAGCCTGTGTATCTGACTGTCTGTTTTTTCCTGTAGGACCTGGGACTGGAAGGAACATTTCTTAATGAAGTGCTATACAAAAATGCAACTTTCCTCAACTTGGTGGATCCCATCTCCCATGACTTGCTGATGAGCCTCGCTAGAGATCTGCAGTGTCCCAAAAAGGTGAACCCTTCCCTCAGCTCAATGAATACTTTGCAACATAGCGCTAATGCAAAGAGAAACGTAACAGGGTGGCTGGTGCTGGGTGGTGCTCTGCAATCCTTCGGAACCAACCAGCATATGCCCTTCGAGAAGTAGCATACAGATTGTTGTGCATATTTCTCTAGGAATCAGTTAAAACTACCTCAGAACATGAATGCAACTGAAGGAGGGGACAGTTATTTGCACAGAAATCAGAAATTTACTTTTTGGGCCAATAGTAAACTTGATGACAGGGTACAGGACAGATTAAAATATATGGGGTGGGTGGTGGTGCCACATTAACTAGTATGGCCCCGAAGTTCAAAGCAGCTAGCTTACAGGGGCTGCAGAGGGGAACATAGATCTCTGCAGGAAGAAAAGAACAACTCTCTCTTCCTGAGCCCTTTGCCGTATGTAATTACTCTAACCCAGCAGTACATCACCCCTATAACCTCCCAGATCTCTTGAGTAAAGAACAGTGCTGTAGGAATATATTGCAACTCAGGGTTCAAGAAGCAAACGTGTTACATGCACAGTATCCCTGCACTGCTCTGGCACTTTCCTTCAGAGAAGGAGGAGAGCAGAGACAAAGAAGGGCAAGGCTGGGTGCAGACAAACATCACAGAAACCACAGGCCCACTGCCACACCAGCATCTACTTCTGTTACCCTCTGCCACTACAAACACTTGGATTTGCAATATATCCATTTGCTCATCAGGCTTGGCAAGCATCATGTTTGCTTTATAAGGAGAGCAATAGAGTGAATTTCTTTATTCAAAGGGAGATAGTAAGTACACAGAGCTCAGAGCAAATAGCAGCGCCCTGGGGAATACACTGAATGCCTGGTGTAGATTAGTGGCATTTCTAACCTTGTTCTGCCATCTCCCTGAGGCTCTCTGATAACAGTTAGCCAGTCAAGTCTCAATAGACAAACTACATTTAGCCAAAGTTTAATCATCACCATTGGACTGCAATGCAGCCTGAAAAATAATCTTCAGGTGTGATTTTTGTGCAAATTTTATAAGCATCGAAAAAGGAAGGGAGTGGGTTGCAGCAGTAGTACCTCTTAACCATATTACACTTGACCTTCTCTCCAGCTGTTCTGCCAGTCCGTCTCCAACCTCATGCTGTGCAGTGCCTTTCAGGGGAGGCAGCATGAGGGGACATGACCTTACTCCAGTACCCAGGTGCCTAGAGGATAACACTACAATTTTTATATACCTGCATATATCCCTCTCCTCTATTTTCATGTCTTATAGGTGCACATGCTTATGTGCACTGACACGTACCATTATATAGATTAGATTTTCCCATTTCCTAAGGAAGTTGTTGGGCACCTGAGCTGCCCCTCAAAGCCAGTAATTAAGCGGTTGGAGAGACTTAGTACCCTACAGCACCAGCACCCTTCCCAGCACAAACATCAGCAGACCACGTCCCCTCTTCAACCCTGGCTGAGCATCTGGTGAGGGTAACTGCATTACAGGCAGGCAGGCTGAAGTGTAATTCCTAGTCTGTCAGTGGAAATTAAATCAGTGAGGACACAGGAACGAACAGGAGGGTAATTCTCAGTTGTGAGCCAACAAACGCTTGCAGAGCATTGTCCCAGCTTCCGTGCTGAAGCCTGGTGTGCACGTGCACCAACTTGAAAGCGTTTGTGGTTGTAGGTGACAGCGGGGTGCCAGCTGCAGCCTTGCCAGCACAGTAATCTAGAACAAGGCACCCAGCCCAAGGGCTCAGGGCATCCCCTGGGGGGTTCCTAAGGGAGCTGGGACAGGGATCAGGGGGTGTTCAGCTGAGCACCGAGGCTGGGATCCCTCTCCCACTTGGCACAGCAGAACGGCCACATGCTGGCAGCGCATCCCCGGGGAATTCAGCTGATTCAGTGACTGCTTAGAAAGTCACAGTGCAGCTGTTGGCCCACAGCACTCAAACCGCTTGCAATAAATTAGCACATTCCCCGACAGCTTTACTATGTGTTTACCTATCAAATCCCTAAATGCACATGTTGCACCACAGCTGGAGGGCTGAGGAATGTGAACGCAGCATTTGAAAACGTGGTAGAGGGGGCAGAAATCCCAGCGTTCAGCAGCTGCCATTTGCCATGCTGCTTCACCAGGGGAAGAGAGGTGCTGTTCAAAGTCATGGCGATAGAGAACCCATGCAAAAATAAACCCAGGAAGGTAGCAGCCACCTCAGTGCCAACTTTTCCTGATGAGTTACTGCAGGGACTCTAGGGAACTGCTGGCATTGGGAAGCTCCCAGCCTCAAACCTCCAGGAGTAGAATGGACTGTAAGGAAGTAAGATGAAGTACAGGGAACTCACTAGTTCCCTGCCCAGCAACATCCTGCAGGGATGTCCCAGGACACATCTCTCCCAGCAAGAAGCACCTCAGGGATGGGCAAGGCAAGGGTGCTGACTGCTGAACTTCCCACATCAGGGCAACAGATAGTCCAAAGGCAGTATGCAGTCAGAGTTTGGGAAGCACGGGGTAGAAATTTAGCATAGTCCTGTAACACAATGCGTTGGCACCTTGTCCACACAGCTGGGGATGGGTGGTGCTGAGGATACAGCACTAAAGAGCTGGGTGCAAGGTCCTGTCCCTACAGTGGAAATCTTTTGGAAAAAAAAAAAAAAAAGTATGTAGGGGTTCCCTGCACAGAGCCCTTCTCTCATTGGCAGCCAGCCCTGCCTCCCTGGACATTGCCTGGCCTAAAGCCAGACCCTTTGCCACAGCTGTAGAAAATACACCCCTGTTCTGAGCTCCAGCTGCTCCTGGGTAGGTGTGAAATTGTAGCCCCACTCTGGGCAGTAACATGCTGGCTGGGATGGGGTTTCTCGTGTTAGTGCAGAGCTCCTACTGCTCCTCCTCCACCCCAGGAGGACAGGGCATGTGGCAGAGGCATCCCAGGCCTTCTCACCATTCCTCTTTTGTCCTGTCTTCCTCTTCTCCTTATTTCCTCCCCTATATATGTACCCTGGTCTACTACTACCTCTGTTCCTTTCTCATCTTCCTCTGTCCTCCCCCTTGCCTCTTGTTCTGCTGTGGTGCAGGGAGTCTGAGCTTTCTGTCCCTTTACTTTCAGGAATATGACCCCTGGAAATCCTCGGACAGGATCTGCAGGCAGCTGATTTACCACCTAACTCCCCACTCGAAATGGCACCGGCACGGCATGCCCCGGAGGAAGTCCCAGATGTGGTAAGCAGGCTGGCAGGGACAGCGTAGATGGGCATGGAGGGGGATTTGCCAGGAGAAACTGTGCTGCAGCCAAACACCATCCCAGTCTGCCACTACTGCACTTCTCAGAGGAAGGCAGAACTGAAAACCTACATGGCAGCTACAGCTCAGTCTTAGAAAACGTCAGCCAGCCAGCACAGGGTTGGTACTAACACCCCTCTCCTTGCCCTGCTTGCTATTTACTCCTTTTTATGTAGCTTACAGTTCTTCAACCTCTCCCAAGTACACTGAAATCAACCCCACTGACAGCACAGCATAGACAACCCTCCTGGCAGGGCTTGCAGGGTGTTTGGCCCTAGGAGCATGGCCAAAGCTGGCAGCCTTGCAGATAAACACACCTACATGTCAAGCTGAGCCGGCCCCCAGCTCTGCATCCCACTTTGTCTTGTCTATCCTAGTATAACTTCCCTGCCTGTGGGAAGATCTCCCATTACAAGGCACTACCACAAGCCAATCACCCCATTCTGTAGGAACCACTTTGAGGTGGCTGGCAGAGAGGTGACCATCCTTCCTTACCTCCCACTTCTCTGCCAGGACCAGGAGAGGGACCAGAGCCTCATGCACAGGGAGCCCAACTAAAGGCACTGACAGCTACTGGATGGCAGCTGCTTTCCACTACTACACACATTCAGACACCCACACGTGTTCTCTCCTTGACACTTGCTGGCTTTTCTAACCAGATAAAGAGCAATTCCTACTTCTTTTAAATCCACCCCTTCTCTCCTCATTTTCTTCAAGCAAAGCCTGTTCCTGTGACACAGATCACCACTGCTGAAGACAAGACAGAGAAGTGACTAAGAAAAGAGCTCATGTCAGCCCCATTAACTTCACAGGAATAAATGCGGGATTGGCAGCATTCTGAGAATGGCCTTGGGCTTTCCTGAGACTTTCAGAGTCTTTGATGCATGTGCCAGCAACTTCCAGTCCCTCATGGGAACTGACATTTTCATCGTATCTTTTGTTCTAAGAGGCAGATGCCCAGTGCATCTTAAGGATAAAATCCCTAATACCATGATTTCCAGGCCTCTCATACCTGTAGCCTCATTTTGCCACCAAATCTAAGCGCTCTGTGAGTTTTAGTGCTGTGATGCTCAGCTCCTCACTACTAGTGCTGGTTTGCAGGTGGGAACCACCACACAGAACAAGACCTAGGGACCAGAGCTGAGCGAGTCCTTTTCTAGGCCCATGCAGTTAGATGACATTTTCCCTACAGAATTCTGCAGATCACTGCAAGATGCAGTATGTGCAGATCTCACCTCATCCCTGTCCTCTCCCAAGATAGAGAGGCTTAAAGATAAGAAGTGCTGGAGGCAGGGAGAGCTGTATAGTGGGTGGCTGTGTCCATTCCTTTCCAAGCTCCCTTGTGCTGAAACTCAGCTTCGTTCTGGTTTTCCAAGTGAAAAATTCCTCTCTGACAGTACCTAACTCACACTCCTGTTTGCAGGTAGAATAAATCTCTTCTCCAGTTGGACTCCAGAATGTAGAGTCAAACTGGAGGTGTTCCCTCTGACTGCACAGCCCAGGGAGAGCAAACTCACCACTTACTAATGACACAGCAAGTCAGAGGAAGAACTCTGGGTCCATGAGCCCAAATCCCACACAGAGCGGTCAGACCCAAAGCACTGGCCAGCACAGAGCATCTGTGAGCACAGGTAGGGAGAGGGCAGCAAGACAATGTGTGATGGAGGGAAATATAGGTCTAAAATGGGCAGCCCTGTCTTACAGCTGCAAGGTGTTACATAAGGCACAAAATAATTTTGATTAAATATTAAACAGCAGAGCTTCCTCTTTGTAGACTGGAGAAGAACTGGTCTGCGGCAAAAAGCACCTGCAGAGCTGGCATCTGAGGCTACTGCAAGAAAATGGATATTGCCAGTAGCAGGAAGGCAAGAAATAGCTGCTTTATTTGGAGATAGCAGGGACTAATTTTGTCCAGCCAGGCTGTTTTTACCTGATCTGAATTCTGCACTTCTGTCTGCTAGTGGGAGTATTTTACTATAATCTGTCTCTGAACCCATGTCCTTAGCTATACCTTTCCTGCCTTTAAGGTCTGGTAAAAAGCATTGTTGTAGCAGCAGTACTTTGAAGACATTTCTAAAATCTAGTGGGGATTTGGGACAGCTGGGAGGAATCAGCATGTGGAGATCACATTCAGGAACTGAATTCTCCTCTCGCTTTTGCAATCTCCTGGGCTTTGGCTTCTGGCTTTCACAGAGCTGATGCAGGGCCCCCTTGTTCTCTTCTGAAATGTGATTTCCGCTTTCTGGCAGCATGTCAGATGGGTGCAGGAGATAATTAATAAGCCCAGCCATACAGAGAGCTTAGAGAATCTGCCAGGTTTTAATTACATTTGGGCTGTTGTGGAGCTGTGGTATTGGAGATGGAAAGGACCTGCAGTACTGGAGTGAGACCATGCATCAGGTGTTCCTTCCCACCACCAAACAGCAAACCAGTGGGTCAGAAACAAACTAACTGTAGTTACATCCCCATCTGCTCTCAGTGGGACCCAAAACATCTAGCAAGTGCAAACCTGAGCCACCCATGAGCTAATAAAGCAGAAAGGAGAAGGTACATATCTTGAAGCACTCCTGTTTCGATGCACAGCGATGCCAGACAACTGGAACTAGAAACTCTATTAAGAGCCAAGCATACTTCCACCAAGTAGGAGCAGTTTTATAATATAGAGCCCAACCAGATACAGTATATTCACAAGTAGACTAAGTTAGCAAAGCATCCAACATGAGAGCCTGCAGACATGCATAGGTATGTTCCTCTAGACCTCCTTAACCACAAACCTATGTCCACTACCACCTTAAACAGTGATGTGTTCAACCCAGGGCTATGACTGCAGCAAAGATGCAAGGTGCCTTGCACAGGACACAGCAGGCTGCTGTTCAATCCTGTTCAGCCATTCCTCTGAAGAGCTACTGACAGAAGGGACCGTAATGTGGCACCTGGCCCTGAGTCAGGCCACATGCAATTACCACCTGAATGCCCTAGGCCAGAAGCAGAGTCTGTATAGAAACATGGAAGGAGAAAGCTTATTGCAGCACAGTGGACTCAATGCAACAGCAGCTGAGGCAAACAGGAGAGATCCAGCCCAGGCCATGTCTGGTTTCTCTGATGAAACTGTCAAAGGTGATGCTGGGAGGCCGTTTGCCCTCTGCGTCCGTGCTAGCAGGTTCTTGACAGTAGCTGTCTGCCTTGGACAGTGAAGGGTTAGCAGTGTCCCAGCTGTGCAGTCACCCAAAGAGACTATTTCAGCGGCCCAGGGGATACTCAGATCTGTCACACTGAAACCAAGGGGCTTGATTCTCCTGTCCAGCAAAAATCCTGCCTCAGGTCTGCACCTTCTAGTTGAGAGCCTGCACCCCACTTTGCAGCTGACACTGCTTGGGTTGGCTACCCAACCAAACAGGGATGTCGAGCTCCTGGGGGATTTACTCTGCAGATTTTAAAATTAAAAACCAAAAAGGTGGAAGGTAAGATTTCAGAAGCAGGAACCAGCATGACTTAACTGCACAGTTGTCAGTCACTTATATCCTAGTGGGAATTCTATTTTAGAACCATTTTACAGTTGTGTATATCATTCACACTTAATGAGCAGAATACATTCTGGTGTGTTGTGTAACTCCAGCTTTGCTTTCTCATCAAATTGATGTTTATAGTATAAAGAGTAATGGATTAAGAAATGCTCCTTTCTGCAGACATAGACTTTTTAGACTATCAACACCACTTCTGTGGTATTTTGACAGATGCAGAATGTTTGGATGTTATTAATTCTTGGTTTTGGAAGTCTTGAGGCTTCCTTAATTCAGCATTGCAGGAGAACTACATATTCTAGTGCATGTGCCGCCATCTGCATACAGGAGGTGTATTACTTTTTGAGGGCAAAGCCACGCCAGACTGCAGTTCAGAGTGGCAAGGGAGAAGAGTACCAGGTGAAGGCAGCCTTCATCTGCAGACCCGGGTTGCAGCCTCATCCTTCAGTCAACAGGCTGTGGATTACAGCTGAGCTGTCTTGGCAAAGCCTGTCAGGGAACCTTACATATCTCCCACTTGCATCATCCCTAGAGCTGGCTACTTCAGTGTAACTACTTCCTTTCTGGAGTGCAAAGGATCAAACCTGAATCCATAAAACACACAGGCAGTAAGCACAGAATGATCTTTACAAGCAGGGTGTTCCTGGCACAGAAGAAAACCCAGATTTTCCATCTAGTAACTGGTTATGGAAGAGCAAAGGCAGTAGTGTGCATGGAGTCACTAACTCCTGAACTGCACATGCCTGGGCTTTCCTTTTCACAAGTCTCACCACAGTTTTACTTTCCTCATCTGAATGAATTTCATCTTGGCTAATCCAAACCTCACTTGAAAACTGATTATCCCTTCTGGGCTCATTGCTCTGTTTCTCAGTTATTGATGTACATTGCTCAGACACTGCAGCATTTAGATGCACTTTTAAAATGCAATGAAAGCACTTGTGTCTTGAAGACTGCAAAGAAACAACTCTAAAAGCCTTTAGATCTTTTTTGTTTTGTTGTTTTTTTTTTTTTCTTGAAAACATCACTCAGGGCCGCAGATGACAGCTCTGGCAGATTAGATCCTAGCCTTCACATGGCATGAGGTGAATATTAACTACAGCTTCATGTCACCCTTATGCAACAGGGTAAAGAGGCACCATCATTCCTGCTTTAGAGATAGGAAGCCAAGTTAGAAAATACCAGTCAGTTAACTAAAGCCAGATGGTAAAAGTCATATGGGAGTACAGAAACTGCCCCACACCATGTTTTTGAGAAGCTGCTGCTCACAGAGATATCAGTTGGACAGACATGAACCGGTGAATAAATTGTGGAGAGAGGCAGGAACTGTCCCTCCTCTCATCTTAGGGTGCAGAGACACCCAAACACTACTCATGATCAGTGTTCTCAGTGGCATCAAGAGGCAGGTACAGCTGCGGAGGCTGTTGGAGATGGTAGAAAGGGTCATCCAGCAGCTTGGCACTGCCCTGTCACAAATCAGAAGAAAAAAAACCCAAGACTGGCAAGCAGGAGAAGCAGGACACTTTGATAGAGAGACAATGAGTGGAATAATGGAGGCTGAGGGACAGATGGTAGTTTAAAAGAATCAGCAAAGACCTTGTGCCTTCATGACTCTTAGGCAATTGAAGGTCTGACAAGGACACAGGCTGAGACATGACACTGACAGTGAGGAGGTATCATTATTCCCTGCTTTGCTAAGATAGACCTAAATAATGAGGAGATACAAACAGAGGTCTTGGATGGATCAATCTTTACAGAGGTGCTGGGCCCAGCCTCAGACCAGCTTGTGCTGGGTTAGTCTAGGTCAGTGCTTTTGAGGCTTCTTTTTCCATTTTCACGTTTCACTAGAGGCAGCTAAAGCCAGCCCTGCACTGCAACACCCTGTGCCACGGGGAAGCAAAGCAAGCAGATTATGCTAAGCAGGCAATTAAAAGAGCCTGGAGTCCATCCCCTAAATCAGTGCTCAAAGCAGAGAAGCCATCCAGACATGCCTGTTGCTAAGTTCTGTGCAAGGAAAAGCAGCCAAGAGAGACCCAACTTATGGCCAGTTAAGCCACTACTGCTGGCGGCACCTGTCAGTGGAGGAGGGGATGCACAGTGATGGGAGTCTCTGGCATCATGAAAATTTTACATTTGGAGGCAAATTAAACATAAGGAGGAGAGGGGGAGAAAGCTGCTAATTCCTCAGAGAGACAGGCAGGGAGTAGTGGGCATACCTCATTACTGAAACTCTATCCGACTCTTACTGTCTCCTCCCAGCCTCTCACTGTACCATGGAAAGAAATGAGGCTGGGACTCCAGGAACCTGAACATTCTTGGGCTGAGCAAGCTCCTCCAGACTCCTCAAAGCTAACAAGAGGCCAAGCACTGCTGTGGCTGCTGCAAGTCCCACCAGAGCACAGTCAGGAGTCATTACACACCCCTTCCCTACAGCCACCTAAGAATTTCACTAAGGAGCAAGAAGTTGAAGGGATTAAGTGCTGATAAAAAAAAAAGGTGTGCTGAGCCCTCTGCTTCATGGGCTCAAGGAAGCACCTGGAAAAGGGCCTAAGGGTTAGGTCCTTTGGGACAGGTCCTGCAGACAAACAACTAGCAATTAATTTCAGGTGTCTTAATTGTTTCATGTCAAGACAGCTCTGAATTTGCTCATGTTAGCTGAGTTTGCAGGAGGCAGAAACAGTGACTGAGCCTTATGTGGGGAGCGGAAGATTTTTATCCCAGAAAAAAGCCAAGGGAGATGTGAGATGGTTTCATCCCTTTTCCAGCCCACATATCTAGAGATACAAAGCCTTCTTCTGAGACCTGCAGGTCTTCAGACTCCTATGCTGTCTGGACTGATCCTGGATGGATCTCATGTGACATGGTGAAACCTGGGGACTGCTGGCTCATGCCTACTGAAGAGTACAGTTGGCACCTAGGGAAGAGATAAGTGGGAGAAAGGGCAGACCCCCAGGAGGGAGTTGGGAATGATGCAAGGAACAACTTGTTTCATGTGAGAAACAAGGAGATGTGCCTAGAAGAGCTCTCATCCCTCAGGAGGGCTGGACTAGCATTGCAAGCAGGGCACTGATCCCTTATACACAGGAGGGCAGGCACGCACCATTCCTCACTGGATGCTGCATCTAGGTCCAGGCAGGCGGTGGGAGGACAGGCTGCTGCTTGCACTTGCTGGAAGTTCTACAGAATTTCTCACTTGCAGCCATTTCTCCAGCATCTGAGGATGTGGGGGGTTTGTTTCCTCTCTAAGCTTGCTGCAGATAATACAAACACAATCTGCTTCCCTGCATCCAGGGTCCAGATCCTTGTTAGATGCAAATCCCCACAATTATAAACTGCACACAGCACCAGTTGTGGTAGCATTAGGTTAATCCAGCCTCCCATGCTTTGCAATCCTCTGCCTACAAGTCCCACGGGCATCAAGAGCCACATCGGTAAGTAGCTGTTTTGTCTCACAAAGGAAGAAAACCTCCTGCAGCTGAAGCAATCTTTAAGCCTATTTTACTTGCAGAAATTAGGGGATAATAGATGACCCATTTCCCTAGAAATAAACCTGGCATTTTCTCAGCTGCTGCACAATTGACTGAGAGGTTGGTGTCCTGTGTATTGTGCCCCTCCTAAACCCCTCCAAGAGAAACAGCTTAGCAGAGCTCCAAAAAAATACCAAGTGTCAGCTAATTCAGAGTAAAGCATACCCACCTCTCCCTGTCTCTTTTCTGACAGCAGATACATCTACCTCTGAAGCAATAGAGGAGAAGGGAGTGGGCAGCTACGCTGTGCCCTTTCCCAGAGATGGTATTTAGCTGCACCCCTTGGAGCCACACAGAAGCACCAAGGAGGCAAGGAGGAGAGCTCCCCAGGGCTCACAGCATGCGTGGGGCATCAGAGCTCATGCTTCAGCACTTACCAGAGAGTTGAGGGCCTGGCTGCAGCATGAGGGGCTATGTCCACCAGCGCGAGGCTTCTACAAACACATCCCTACAGGAGGCATTTTTGTAGGCAAGAGAACAACAAACACAGGAGGAGCACACAGTGCTGAAACAGGAGGCCCAGAGTCACCCTGGCAGGTACAGCAATGAGGGCAAAAGGAAGCAGCAAAAACACAGGAAAGGAAAGAAAAACAAGCCAGCAAGGGAGGGAGGGCTCTGGCACAGGGTTTATGCACATTTAGCCAGGAGCAGTCCAGTCTGGAGAATCAATTATGGAAAGATAATTTGTCTGCTTGATTAAAGCCTCCTTGGGGTATTGGCTTGTTGCTGGGGAGAGCAGCAGAAGGTACCTGCTCTGGTCAGAGCATGATCCATGACTTATTACTGAAGTCCCTGCATAGCAGTCAACAGGAGAGGAGGCTTAGCAGGCAGACAAGCACGTTGCTTTTGTCCTGACATTTCCCCTCAGTCGTCATCACTGTCTGCACTCAGAGCCAAGTCATTCCAAAGGAGACCCCAAGGGCCTTTCAGGCTTGCCCCCTGTTAAGGAGGCTGCTGTTGCAGCCACAGCAGAAGCCCAGCACCTGAATGCTGAGGCCCGCAGAAGGGAGCGGTGCCGGCTCAGCCGTGCCCTCCAGTGGTCCCCACTCCAGCCTGGTTCCCATCCCCATACCAAACTGGGAGCACTATGGCTTGTTCCTTGTAGCCTTACAACAGAAAGGTTAGGAGAGGCTTTGCGCTAGCAGATAAGGCTTGCGGGGGGGGGAGCGGTGTCCCTATGTTTGTCTCCTTTCTGTACCTGCCCCTCCCCAGGATCTGCCATGGGTTGACAGCACTAGGGAGGAGAATTTCCAGCAGCCACAGGCTGCATTTGCACAAAACAGGCACTGAAGCAATTACAGGCTCGGTTCTACGCTTGTTTATCCTGTATTCACCCACACCCCCAACAAAGTCTTACTCTAAACCAATACAGGCCAGAGAAGGCTTCTGACTCATCTCTGTGCCCCACTGGACGTAGGGACGTATTTCCCTTAGGAGGGCAGGTTTATGCTCAAGATTCGTTTCTCCCTTCTCAATTTGCCCAATATGAATGCACACCTCCATTCTTCATTTGATGCTTGGTTTTCCTAGGACAAGAAGTGCTCCTTTTCAAACACCCAGGTAAGACATGTAGCAGAGCTAAAGCGGTAATGTTGTGCCAGAGGAGACCTGAGACTCTTCCAGCCACGAGGCCAGTCCCTGATAGATTTTATACAAGTTGAAGCCTCATTTGTGGTAGATTGTGCTACACCGCTGCCAGCGGCTGTTTGGTGACAAACTATACAAGAAACAAAACAAACCACACATTGTTTTTTGAGGGGAGTTGAAGAAGTACAGCTCCCAAGCAGCCTGGGCTGATCCCAAGCATCCCTTGGATTAGCAGAGAGCCATCCAGACTGCAGCACACACTGTTCACAACTCTACTAAGCTGCACCACTGCTACAGGCAACGTGGATGATTAATTCTTCACAATCCTGTCTCTGGGGCCCTGATATTGGACAGATATCAAGTACCATCTGCAAGTGAAGGCCCTTTGGAGAACTCATTTGTGTGCTTTCAGGCCAATTATAATTCACCAGTACCTCAGGCTCTGCTGTTTGACAGTACAGACAAGCTCCTCTTGCGCCTCCTGTGATCTGCTGAGGAGTAGTCTGGGTCATGTAAAGAATAAACATTTAGTAAGTAATACATAAGGCTCTTTTAAACCTTCAGGTCTGAATGTAAGTTATTCCATACTCTTTTACCTCTCTACCATGATTGCTCATTAGCTCAAACGCATGCTTGCAGATACAGCCTCAGCCCTGCACAGTGAATTCCCACAGGAAGCACAAGGACACATAGAAATAGCCTGAACAAAGTGCTGCTAAACCCAGAGCAGGAATTTGCAGGCTTGAGAATTGACAAGGCTGGCCACAAGGTTTCTCCACCTCATGCTCCTACAAGAAAGCACAGCTACAGGTTTGCCAGTGTCGAATGAAGGGCTGTTACCTGCACTGATGCACATTTACTCACTTGTGTTATCACATGGCCATAGGGGATGATTAAGGAGTGAAATCTGCAGGATGCCATGAGCTGCATATGTAAAGCAAAGCTATAGAGGCAGCATCACACCCTCTCCACAGCTACAGAAGGGCCTGGCAACGCTAAGGCTGTAGGGGCATTCTCACCTGCCACGGAGCTCCTGCGGTGCTGCAGCCTCCTCCGAGGAAATTGCATGTCCCCATGTCCCCATTGCTCTCAGGGACTGGCTGTGCCACAGGAGTGCAGGACACTACAGAGAGCCAGATAGGAAGAGTGGGGACCTTCAAATTGGTGGTTAATTCTTAACCCACCCTGCTCCTCCCAAGCTCAGCAAAGCACTTACAGACCCACTGAGCACATGGTTAACAACACTGGTGAGGGTCCTACTAGGGCTCCCATATCCTTAAAGCTAGATGTGCCTGAAAGGACAGCAAGGCTAATATCATTTACACTAGGGGATTAGGTTCTATGTTACACCAACACACACTTCTACTCAACCTTGATGCATATCCCCACCAGCTTCTATATCCCCACAGCCCCCACTTTCCACAGCACTCTCACAAACCCACAGTCCATCATAGAATTCCACATCCCACTCCCTTTGCATACCCAACAGCCACATAGCACAGCTTTGCCTGCTGTGCAGCTTACCTACCTCCTCCTCCTCACTCCACTTGCCAGGCAGACTGCAAAAGAAATGGCTGAAATCACCTCTCTAGATTTCTTTTAGCACCCTTATGCCCTCCCCGCCTCCTCACAGCTGCAGCAGATCCCAGATGATCTGCTGACCACAGAGACCCAACTAGGCAGCCACTGGTGCTGCTTACTGACTAAGTGCTGCTTGGGAAGGCTTTTAAAGGGACATGCAGTAAATCCACTCCTGGAGCAAAGTTTGCCTATAGACTGTTTTCCTGATAAAATATCAGTTTCTCAGCCTTTTAACACTGCTCTCCTCAGCAGCATCCCTGTGGCACCATCTGTTTGCAGCAGACCTTGGCGTTCACCTGGAGAGGTGGCACACCAGCAGCCCCCACACAGTGCAAACCAGCGCGCTTGGCGAGTTTGCTTGCCTTGGTTATTTTTGCTTTCTGTGCATGGACATCTGTACATGCACATACAGATAAACCCTTTGAAATGTGCTAGTGGAAGACACTTTAACATCCTATGCTTAGCCAGTTCTGGCAAAGTTTATGTGTGAGTGCTGAGAATATACAGGAAAGCCCCAGCTTGCCCTGAGGCATGGTGCAAACCTTGAGCTTTTTTAACCCTTTGCTTAGCATTCTAAACCTGTGTTCTTAATAAGTTCTCCCCTGTCCCAAGTGCTCTGTCACTTGGGTAAGAGATGGATGAGAGTGATCCTCTGAATGATCTTTCTCTCTCTGCCCCTTTGCATCATTAGCCTGAAGACCAGCCTGCAGAAGAAGGTGAGCCAGGACTCCATGGATTTGTCAGGGATCCCCCTGACCATGCGGGATGTCCACCGCATGGCCTACTACCTGCAGAACAATGGGGAACACCTCACCTCTGTGGACCTGAGCTTCACCGAGCTGAATGATGACATGGTGCGCTTGCTGCTGCCCTTCCTCTGGGCACTACCCAAGCTCACTCACCTTTCCCTCAATGGCAACCGACTGACGCGGGCGACCATGAAGGAGCTGACTGACACCATGAAGGACATGAACAAGTTCCCTTGCCTGGCCTGGGTTGACCTTGGCAACAATGTGGATGTCTCCTCCATGCCACAGCCATTGCTTGTGGGCCTGCGCAAGCGCCTCAGCCAGCAGACCACACTGCCTACCATCTATGAGGCGCTTGACTGCGACTCAGAGATCTCCAGCGGGCATGAGGGCAGCCAGCCAGAGAATGAAGCAGCCGGAAGCACCCCGCCACGTGCTTTTTCCCAGCAGGGCTGCAAGAGGTGACTGGACAACAGGCCGGTGCTGGCACACTGAAGCCGCCCCAAAGAGAATTCTTGAGTACAAACATCAAGCAGAGGGCCAGCTTTACCGGCTTCCTTTGGCTCTTTTCTCTCGCCTTCCCTGACATCCCCCTCCCCACCTTGCTGTGAGACAAAAGCCTGTCATCCCCCCACAACGTGCTCCACTCCCTCCCGTCACTGCCAAACCCATCACCCATGTTCCAGAGAGGAACCAGTGACTTACAGTGAACCTGGTTCCCAGGCAGGGTCTCACTGGAAGACGGGAAAAGACCTGTCGGAGTCAAGAATATCCTCCAGCAGCCATTGGGTTGAGGGAAAGGGTTGGGGGGGAACCTAAAACAGAAACAGGCTTGTAGTTTACTTCCTTTTCTTCCTTTTCCCATGCACCTTGGAAACCTTGGGACCTGCAGCTTTGAGTGTGAAAGGAGGTATCCCAAGAGCCTAGCTGCTGTGGAGCTTAGTTGAAGGGCTCAGAGACCAGAGCTGGAGCCCGGCAGTGTGTCTCCCTCTTGTGTCTGGCTCCTTTTGTTTTGTTTTTTTCCTATTGTGTGTTTTGTATTAAGGTCTGAACAAAGGGACTTGGTGAGAGACCATTGGATCACATAGACCGGGGCGGACACATGGCTTGGAACTGCAGCATCAGGATATTTGCTGTGTGACCCGGGTGAGAGGGAGGGGAAGGAGGTATGTGTTGGTGGGAGCATGGGGGATGGGATGAGTTGGGGTGGGATGGGAGGAGGGGGGAAGAGAGGGAGGGGGATCAGTCTTGTTGATTAGCAGGATTGGTTTCAAAAACTGCTTTTGTACTAAAATTACAAATTCCAAGTGAAACTGGGGAAAAGCAGACAGCTAAGTGGGTAACTGTGGCACCAGAAGAGCAAGCGGTGAACGTGCCAGAAGCGGGCATTTCCCGAACGGAAGCGCAAAGCTTTGGCCCGTCGTGGCATATGGCGTACCTTGTAATACAGACATGATGTGAGTAGCTGCATCATCATTTCCAGTGCTGTCCAAAAACCAAACCACTGATGCAATATTTCTAGTGTTTTCCACATTGCTCATGCTCTATGTTAACATAATAAACAGTTCTCTTGGACATGAGCATGAAGCATTACAGAGTCTGAGTGTCTGGGTTCATAAATCAAGCCAGCAGCCCCAGACACTGCAAGAATATGGACCAGGAGTCCTCATGCAGTGCCTGCACAGTGTGGAAGAGGACCAGCAGGTACCATTTGCATTGGTGAGAGTGGTTCATTTGTCTGAGGAGAGTGAAATGTGGATGTCCATTTGTGGTAGGCTGCTGCCTTTCGTGTTGTAAGGTGCTGATACAAATAAACTGATCAGACTTTAGCTGTTAAGTGAAGTCTCCTCAATTATCTGTCCACAGGAATTCAAAGAGCAGACAGGTTTTTGAAAGAGTTAAAACTTAAATCAGATTTTTAAAAAACACACATAAATCCTGGCCCTCCTGAATTAACAATGATAACTTTGCCTTCCTCTGCTGATTCTCGGCAAGGCTCAACACACATAAGCAACTCTCTTATACTAAGCCACACAAATCCACACGAAACAGATACATCTTTCATATTCCTTGCTGATCTTATAAGACATTACAAGAAGCAGATCAGTGATACTTACGAAGTGCCTTATCCTTTAGACTAAGAGTGTGAGGGCACTGGAAGGTATCGGTGCCTCTGATCAACTGCTAAAAGCCCAAATAGATCCAGTTGCCTAAGGAAGCAAACTGGGTTTAGAGTGCTGAGTATTACAACCTCACACCGCAAATGGTGGACCCAGTCTTGTCTGCCCGCTGATCACTGGATGCTTTGCCACTCAAGCAGGACCTCATAACCTTCACGTTGTTAACTTGCAAACAGAAGGGTTGAAAAGATTCTGTCCTGCTGAGCAAAAAGAGCAGAAGATACAACAAAGTAAAGCAAATATAGCTGGGGCTCAGTGCTAGCTGCCCCATCCAACTAGAGGTGGAAGAGAAAAGGCTCTGAGATAGCCAGAATATGATGTTTGGCCAGGAGGATGGGGAACAGGGCATGCAAAGGTAGCCAGACCCCAGCACAACTGAAGGTGAAGAAGGGAGCATGTGCTCCTCTGCACAGTTGTCACCAAAACCCAGTTTTTAGCCCTTCTAGTGAATCTAGAGAAGTAATTTCTGTGGCAAAGACTGTATTCAGGGAGCATGAGATTGTTTTGCAAAAGGCAAAGCAGAGCTGCTCCAGTGGCCATTCCCATTACTGGGGGAAGGGCTATGCTGCTTCCAGAGGTCACTGCCTGACTCTTCTCACAATTCGTTTTTCCCCGCTCAGTGCGGTATCTGCTTCCTCCCCTGATGTGGAAGGGATGGTATTATTTTCCTTCTTATTTGTCTTCTAAAATACCATTCAGCAAAAATGAAAAGTATTTCAAATGTCAGCGAGTTCTGCTTAAACTCTTACAGTCTAAGCAGAGCAGCTCTCTGTGCCAAGAAGGAAACTCAGGCATGAAGCATTTCTATGAAGGCTTGGAGCTGCCTGGTGCATCAGTGGCACATCGAGGAAGAGGGAGCAGGAGTGCTGAGCATTTGGTGTTTGTCTCTGAGCACTGTCTCTGTAAGGTTCTGCATCAGGGCATCTTCATAGCTTTTCCATAACAGTGGCTTACCCTCAAAATGAGGCAAGACCCCCAGCGTGCAGCCCACCACCAACACCGCTCTTCCCTGCGGTCCCTGGCACAGCCCCAGTGAGGGTCCATGCAGTCTGTTTTCAGCCCTGCTGAAAGTCATGGTTTTGGTCTGAGCTCTGCTGATCAGCAGGATGGAGATGAGACATTCTGCCCCTTGCAAGGGAATTCTGTGCTAATCACTGGCCATGCCTGGCTGCCTGCTGGCAGCTCTGGGAGCTGGAGGTAGAGCATGGCTTGAAACAGACTGGTTCAGCTGAGCAGCTGTGGGATCCGTGTTTATTCCTTCATATGCACTTGATTGCTTTGCCATAGAAACGTCCCCATGGAGAACTGGTTGTGAATAAATACATATAAATGCAAATTATGAGGTCCTGGCCTGGGAAACTGCCACTAATTGTTGGATGAACTCTAATGGGCTGAAGCGTAGCTGTGGAGAAAGTACCACAGCACAACCAGCTGTTCCCTGCCAGCTCCTGGCTGCACTGATGAGTGAGGGACTCTGCAGGAGCACAGCGCTGTGCATCTAGCTCCAGAGCTGCGAGGTGCCCCTCCAGATGAGGTGCATGCTCAAGGGGCAGGCCTGGAGGCTCCAAATCCAGAGGAAGAAATTTTCATAAAAGCAGAGTTCACAAAGCAGAGAGGATGGCACAACCCAAATGAGCCTTTCCTTGCACTGAATAAGAAAGCTCGGGGCTCTTAAAGTGATTAAAGGGTTGAGCTGCTAATTCAGGTCTCCCTGATACCCAGAGGGACCTGCATTGTTATGCTCCTAAATCAGGGGATGCCTGCCCTGCAGTGAGCCTCTGTCTCCTGCTAGGTAACACAGCATACTGAATAGGGCTGTAACCTCACCTTCATAACGCAGCACACACACCTCAACATCAAGACTCATACACCAGGTTAACTTCGTCATCTGCAGTTTCCCAGCCTCCCTCCCTCCCTCTTTCTCCATGCAGGATGCAGATGGTTAGCCTACAACATGACCTATGTCACGTAGCACAGAGGATATTGCAGCTACACAGGGTAGTGTCACAGCCCCTTCGCCACCCCTGACTTCCCACCAGGTGGTAAGTCTTGCAATAGATCTCAAAGTGAGACTTTTAAGCACACCTTTCAAAAGTAGTCTTCTGGAAGGAGAGCTCACGCAGTGCAAAATCATTACCACACCTCCCCACCATCTTATTTTTCCCAGGCTTTATAAAATATCCACAGAAAACAATCCCAGGGTTGCCTGGTCCCTTTCCAGATCTACAATGACATAGTGACAGGGCATGAGACAGTGAACTCCCATCTCCACCAAACTGTGCCAACAGCAGCTTCCTACCCAGCAGCCCTCACAGCAGACAGTTCCCTACCTGGCACAGCACCATGTCCGAGGGCCACCTGCAGCATCTCACTTGGAAATGCCCATGAGCGCTGTCCATGGGGCTCTGCACGGGGTCAGGCAGGCAGCAGAGAGCTCTAGCAGAGCCAGACCACAAAGCCCAGCATAGGGAGGTGCACACGTAGGGATACTGAGCAGCACTGCAGGGAATGAGGCCATTGGTGCCAGACAGCAGAGAAGAGAAGGAATAGGCCAGAGCTCTTCAGTTACTCAAACTGAAACACACTTGTTCCCTCACTACCTAAGTGAACAATGCTTACTTTTCCATCCTTTATTTTACCTCAGCCTCTGACCACAAAACCCAGGTAACCATCTTAGCATGCTCCAGGTACAATATGCACCGAGGCCACCACAAGCCTCCCTCATTCCTGTGACTTTGTCTAAATAACTAGTAATTATTTTGTTGATGTAAGGATGCAAAAAGCAGCTGGAAGCATAGGCTTTCTGATCTATTTTTATTTCACACACTTCAAAACCTGTCAAGGCCCTTCGCTTCTGCACTGCCAAGTCTCTTTTTTTCAACTTAGAACTCATTCCTCACCACAAGCATTGGGAAGGTAAAGGAGTTTGCACTATTCGGGGCAGGCTGACAGGCTCCTTAGTAGATAGCTGCTGACAAAGATGCCAAAATATGAATTGTTTCATCTTAAGAAAGCAAACAAGACTGGATAAAACCTTTGCCTTCAGAGATCACTCTGTCCACCAAATCGCATTTGTTTCACAGCTCAGAAGAGGCAACAGTGTGTCTCAGTAGGAACTCTTATCACTATACTATCTTGACAGCACAGCAGGTAGAACATCCTTCAAGGGCAGCTGGCAGAAAGCCCAGCCACCCCAGCTCCCAGCAGCTGGCGACGATTATCAATGAACAAGAGGATCTGTTTTGCAGTTTACTGGCATTAAACAAGTGCTCTTGAAATAGCTGCAATAGCTGGTTTAAGGCTGCCAAGAGGTAGGTCACAAAACAAAGCAGAGCGGAACACTCTTAGCTGAGGCCAGCACTCCAGGAAGCCATGGCCACATCATGATCTACTTTGAGACGCCAAGTACTCAATTATGAATCTCTTCTGTTCCTCTCCAACTTGATAGTATTCCAGTTCAGTGAGACTGATTCAAAACCAGAATAGCCACAAAACACAGTAACTAGACAGCAAGTCTTCCCCAGGAGAAGAGTCAAGAGGAAAGTCAGCTTTTTTTTCACACGTATTACTCCTTTTCCCAAAGCCCAGTACTCCTCCTGCTGTATCCACACTGGCCTCAAAAGCAAGCGAGCCACAAAAACACTTGGTGTTTCTTTCTACAACATTGGGTTTATTCAGCTTGCATGCAGGCATGCCACAAGGGTGGAGGTTAGATTCTTTGCTGGTTACTTACCAGCCAGTTCCTCCACTTATTCTTCTCAGTCCATTTTTTAGGCCATCTGCCCCATGATGAGATCATTTGAAAAGCTATTGGACAACTACACGAGCCTTATTCAACCTGCGTAACTGTCCTGAAACACATTTGGTCTCATCAAGCACAAACCTGGAAAAAGGATCTTCCCCAGACTGCCAGCAGCTGCTGCCTTTGGGTCTCCATGTCAGCCATGTCTCCATGTCACCAAAGTGATGGCTTCGGCATGCAACCATAGGCAATGGCCCAGAGAGTCTCCAGCTGCAAGGTCTCCATGCCTGGGTCTCAACCCTGGACTGGCTCCAGGGTAAGCCTGTCACAGGCAGCCCCCAAACCTCCTGCCTCCCCACTGCTGACAAGCACAAGGACAACAGGAGTGATGGGCCATTTAATCACCTTCTGAATTGAAAGGTCAGGAGCAGAAAACGTGGCAGCATCACCTGTCAGTTTTTCCATTGCTACTGCCTGTGCTGTTCCTGTCCCTTAGCAATATCATCAGTTCACCAAATTGCCTCTAAACTAGCAGCACTCACTGACTTTCCAGAATTTGGCTGTTTTCAGAACATAGTAGAGACTCCCTTGTGGTAACATGCAGAAGGACCCTCTTTAAAGCAGAAGGAAGGAAAGCAATGCCTGGCTCCTACCTGCCACTCCTGCTGTCCCTCACCCAGCAGAAATTAAGCCAAGCCAGAAAAAAGCAATCCCTAGCCACTAACCTCAGCTGTCCCATAGGAGAGAAGCCATTTTGCCATTAAGGAACAGATCCTTTGGAGCTGGGTGGTCACTTATCCCCTACAAGCAGGGACAGGAGAACACATCCACCAGAACATCTTTTTGAGGTATGTCCAGCTGACACTGCCCAGGGGCTGGCAGCTGAGCAGGCAGCGAGAGAGTGGCTGGGTGGGTGCCCTGTGCCTGTCCAGGGAGACCCCCAGTAGGCAAAACAACTGGAGCCATCACTGGGATTGGGGTTCAGAAAGAGACAGCCAAGACATAAAGCAGGACTGGAGATCAGAGTGCTAGAGTAAAGCTAAGGCTGCTACTAGAGTTATCCCCTGTGTAACCTTTAGACTGGGGGATCGGTGTGTCCCATAGCATTAGTTTCAGCCTAAGTATAGGTTCGTGTTCCAAAAAGAGGTAGTTGAAAGACAAACTAAAAGCAAGGCTCAAACGGGGCTGCAGAGATAAAGAGAGAGCTGCTGCTTGCACCCTCCCAACAGTCGCTAGCCAGAGGCTTCAGCACGTCCCATGGTATAAATCTCTGCCTACTTTTAGGATTAGGCTTCATGTATTTGGAGTCAAATTCTGACATGAAAAACCTCTAATGAGTTCCCCAGAGCTTCATCCACTTTTTCCATGTCAAATTTGGCTCATTAACTGGAAAAAAAGGTTGTAGTGAAAAGACAAAACAAAGACAGCACATCCTAACAAATACCCAGAGGAAAGAAAGACGCAACATTTTCTCTATGCACATTCACTCCTTTTCTCAAACCACAGCACTCCCTACTGCTGTATCCAAACCACTCTCATAAGCAAGAGGTGAACAAGGCTGCAGGCAAAATGACACACTCCTGTCTGATTCTGAAGATATCTCTGATGTGCACTTTCATATAGTGTTCTTCAAAGAGGAACTATATTGGCTAACAACTGAGCTTTGCAAAAAAAGGCTTGCTGTGGAGCTGTTCCAGAGACACGAGACTTACACGGAAAGAACCTCATTCAGCTGTGAAGCAACAAACAGCAGCATCTTTTTTGTTACAGAAGAGTAAGAATCCCCGCACATCAGTTCTGTTTTCAGCTGGATATTGTACCAGGGGAAAAAAAAAAAAGATTACCCTGCAGTTTACTTGAGATTCTAGGAGACTGTAAAGATATCAGTAAGCAACCTAAAATACCCCTACACAGACCCATGCATTTATCACCCTCTCAGCCTCACAGCATGTCTGCTGAGGGACATCAGCTGTAGTACCCCAAAACCTCTTCGAGGCTGTGAGCTCATAATGGTTGTGGCCTGACATGTCTCTCTAATGCAGGCTGAATACTGCCAACCTCCCCAAAAACTCATCTCCTCTCCCCAAAAAGCCCAAATGCAACAACCTCAGCAGTTCCTACTTTTAGATAACAAATATCTTGTTATTTAAAAATGTAAATTGCACTCAACACATTCAAAATTGGAATACAAAGCTAATACACAGGTGAAGAGGCTTCTACCCTGAAAAGTCCCCTGAAATGAGGATTATAAATAAACCTATCCCTCTAGCATTCTCTTTGGTTGCACCAAGGCAGAGTGATTTGCAAAGTGTTCTTACCACAGTAACAGAGATGATTTGATCAGTGATTTACCTTCTCCATATCCTTGCAAGGAAAGTAGTACGACTATCTTGTCAAGCAACTTACCTATAAACCTCCAGAAGAAGGGCAGAGACTGTTATCTCTTCTCCAGATTCCCAGTCTGCTGTCTTACCCTGAAAGCATTTCTCCATAAAGACATTTCTCACTTGTAGGTAAAAGTGAGTAAACATGCTGGTCAGAAGCACAGGAATCCACAGCAGGATCACACCTGTGGCTGTTATACAATTACAGGTAGCATTTTCTTTTTCTCCAGAAGGGAACATCAATCTGTGTCCTTTAAAGATGAAATTAAGGGAAGAATTAAGGAAGGAGGATGAAAAGTTAGCAGAGATTCTGGAGGCCTTACTGGAACTGCCTAACAAAGAGGATTGATGTTTGTTGCAGGAGAGCAGAGAAATCAGGAAAGAGGGTACAAATCAGCTGTAACAGAAACAACAAAATTGGACTTTTCCAGATGCCACTGAGAGACTTCCAGCAAAGCAGCCTGGATATCCTAAGAAGCATCCACTCCAGTAAGCCACCATGAATGGGCTTATTGCTCAACAGGAGTCCGATACAGGAGGTAGTGCTCAGAGACCATCATTTCTGGGACAATCCAGCAGGTAGGGCACTCACTGGGCCTCTAAAGACGTTGTCCCTGAGCTCCAAGGACACTGTTAGGCCAGTCACTTAAGGGTAAGTATTGAAAAGTACTGAATCTGTCTTCAAACTGTCTAGCCCAAATCTGTCTTCAAACCTTGGTCTAAACCTCTTTGTGGCTGGGTCTCCATCTCCCTTTGTGAAACCTGAGGTGACAATGTCTCTATACCCTGTAAGAGTTTTGTAAAGAAAAACGCACGAAAGCAGCACTTTGCAGCATGGAGCCATGAATAAGCTTAAGTTCCATGTAACACCCTCTCCCTGCAAACCCAGGCAGTCCCATTTGCCTTCCCTTTCCATCACCAGCCCAGTGCTGTTGATATTCCCGCTGAGTGCTCTGTTCTGCTCCCTGTTGACATTTTAGACACTGTGGAACAAAATGTGAACCATTTTGCCTCACAACAAGCAGTGGTTTACTCTGGAGTAGATGTACTAGCACCTCTCCACTGAGCTGGAAATAGGGCAAACCCACAGTCAGACAACAGATTTTTAAGTACCCAGGCAAGGGAAAATGAAGAACAAATTAAATGTTCACTGCAAGCCGTTCACCAAACAAAAGAACAATAATGGTGTTTTTCTGCCATTCTTTTCATTTCTCCCAGCATAACTACACATCTTCTGGATACAATCTGTTTCCTTGCCAGGACTTCAACATTCTCCCCTGAATTAACGATGCTGGAAAATCTCCACTTTTCATAGACTTGGATAGTCTCTGCTGAGCAGCAGAAGGCTGCACAATACTTGCTTATGCAATGACTGGTCCTGTGCCAGCCTGTCTACTAGGAACAACCAATTCACACACAAACCCAAAATACTTTTCTCATTAAATGTCTGACTTAGGTGGAGCAAAAACATCCCAAACTTACTGGTCAGACTGTACACTAATGCCAGCCTCCATGCTGAGTTAAATAATCCCACACCCTAATCTTTGAGGAGCAGCCAGCATGAGCAGAAGAGGGTGGCACTTCCTTATTCATCACCTCCAAAGTACTCTTGACACTATCAAGAACTATTATTAGAGGACCAGGCAACAACAGGACACCTGAAGTGGTTAAAATGCAACTTGACCTTGCAGACAAGCGCTGCTTTGGCTACTTCAGGCACCAGCATGCTGTGGTTATGTGGTAGCTGTTCTGTCTGCAGGCATGATCAGTCTCTGCGTGGATAAGGAGGTGAACAGTATCATCTTAATCGCAAAGTAATCTGCAGCACACTGCCCGTATCAGCATTTGTTTCAAGGCTATTCTGGACCATGCTTTAAACATGGTGTATCTGTACTTCCTCCCAAAGACACGGATGGCAGGAGGGTCCCAAAAAGTTAGCTTTATCTAATGTGAGAGGAGGAAGACCAGGTTTTACTGTCTGAAATCAGCTTAGCTGCAATAAGGTGCAGGTCCAGATCTAAACTTTTGCCTGGAAACATCAAAGAACCCACAATTTTAGGAGTTTGTATAAACCAAATTCTATTACCCTGGAGAACAAGGCTTTGACAACGTGGCACATAATCACACTCAGCGAACAGCCACCACAGCTTGCCACTTGTCTCCTCTACACGGCATCCCTTCCCAGCCTATCTCAACCATAACACAATACCTCACAGACAGATATTTTGCAGAGTACTCTTGGAAAACAAACTAAAGCAAAGTACTGCTTGAGGATCAGATAAGTTAGACACACCTGGAGAGCAGAACTGCACATGCGTGAGTTGAAAGCACCTAGCCAGCGAGGAAAGTCCCACAGTTCTGTCCATAGTAATTGTTTCAGGTCAATACCTTCTCCAGCCATTTAACTCTTCTCTGCTGTTATCAGGGTGTCCCCTCCGGTTTTGTATCACAGCACAACCTCAGCTCTGGCTCAGGAGGACTGGATGAATTTCTGCGTGCACTTCTCTACACATTATTTTGCATGGCTGAAGCTTAGCTTCTCTGTCCCACACAAGTACTTCAAAGGCACCTACACAGATTATATCAAAGGGGTAAATTTGCACCAAACCTTCAGGCCAGTAGCTTGTCTCTCTCTGTCAAAAGCGGAAAGCTACAGTGAACCCTGAAGCCACAGATCAGGAAGAGGTTTGCAAGCCCCCCAACAAAGAAATGGCAAAGAATGAAAAGAAATACTGCAATCTGTGACAAAAAAGGTGACAGATGAGAGCAGATGTTAAAACCATACAGATGCACCTATCCAGAGCATCCTCTGTCAGATGAGTGACAGATGGCTTCAGTCACCAAACTGGAGGAATCTGCACAGCCTACATGCACATGCCCAATTATCTGAGTCCCAGGGAGCACCAAGCAACAGCCGGAGTAACCTGGGTGCATGTGAAACCACCACTCTGGGAACACTGAAGAGGAAAGAAAATAAGTGGAGTATTTTCATGCTACAGTTTGTAACAGTACTGAGTTTATGGATTTAACAGCAGAAGTCAACATTTCCTGCATTTTTTCCTTCCAGAGGGTTCTGGTTCCTTGTATTTCATCCTCTTCCCACCAGAGCCATCTAGTGGATGAGACTTCATCTCTTAGAAGGACATTTTTATTTATCACACTGTTAAGAAAGGATAGTACACACATCGCATGCAAGATCTTCAAATCAGCCTGTAACAAACTAGCACATCAGCCTTGTCAGAAATCGCTAAGTGATGTTCGTCTAGGCTGGGGCTTCAAACTGTTCAACACTCATTTACAGTATCTTTCTGAAGAGGGTAAACAGCTCATCCTAGACTCTGCCTCAACCTGAACTCAGAATGCAAAGCTTTTCAACTATGCAAAATCCAGTATCTTCTTGAAAGCTGATGTGGAGATGTTAACATGTTTTAAATAAAGCTTAAAATCTAAGGCAACACTATTTGAAAAAAAAAAAGTTTAAAAAAATAAATTTAATTGCTGTTTGCTCGGTAGACAGTCACAATTACAGAGGATGAGAAAAACCAGAAGGGGCAAAAACTTCTTAGACAAGATGTACAACAGAGTTTGCTCTATCAGTCTCCTGGAGAGCGCCCTTTTTCTTTCTGACATGGATGGCTGTCCCCCTGTCCCCCATGCAGCTGAATGCTTCATCAACTGTTTCAGGAAAGAGACTACAGCGGAGGGAACAGAGAGCGGAGAGTTCTCAGTGAAGAGAACTTCGCATTGCACAGAGAGGAGGAACAGGAACTTTAAAAACCAACAGAAGAGTTAAAGCAGTCTTCATTAGTGGAAACCATCCCCAACAAATGTGCTACCGGCAGGCAGCTTTAATTTGCTTAAATAGCATTTAACCATTATACTCTCCAGGGCTCCCCTTGGTGTTTCAAAGCCTTTGCCATTCCAGTAGCTGCCTGTGGTCACAATGTGGTGACATTTCTCCCTGCCCTCAGTGAAACAAGGTAGCATCCAACCTTCAGAAAAGGCTACATGCTATTTTGCAGTCAGAAGGAAACAGTGAGACACAAAGCCGACAGGCCAGATTCACAGCCTTGACAAAGTGTTGAATCTCTTCCAAAAAAATCCTTTTAGTGAAGTCCCCCATCTGTGGCTTACTCCCTTTTCCATGTATTCAAAGTTCTTTCTGGAGGCTTTACAGCAAAAGGAATCAAGAGCTTTGAGGTCTGGGAAGTACCAGACACTCCCAGCAAAAAGAGATGTGGCAATCCTCCCCGTTAGTTCCTTGAGAGGTTACAGGGAGACCCAGAAGTCAGACCCAAAGGAGTTCTGGCAAAGTGATTTCTCTCTGCTTGAAGCATAAGCATCTCTCTTCTCTCTCCTTTGACTAAACAAAGTAACAGTAACTTCCTCTGTCACTCGCTGTGCATTAACCACGGCCAGGAGGTCACCCTTTAAGCAGAACAGCTTCAACACACATGCACTCCATCCTACACTAGTTTAGGACAATTAATTGTTGCACTAATCAACCTCAGATTTCTATTAGGTTTGCTTTGGAAGACAAAGCACTTTTAGCTGCTGAAGCACCCTTTAAAATCTTGCAGCAGACACTTGACTCAAGTTATACAGGAAGTCATCGCAAACAGTGCTGTTCCTGTCCTGCCTGTCAACGGCAGCCTAACTCCACTGTACAAAAATTCCACCGAGATCAGCCACACTCTCACAAGCCTGATATTTTAAAAGCAA